>JAMKCH010052479.1:0-34086 GCA_023653785.1 Ophioderma brevispina
AAATTAGTAAACTATTTGGATAACGAACTAATTGATACTCGACAGATGACTCACATCCACATTAAATAACGAATTAAAGCGGCACTGGCACAATTTCAACAAATATGAATTTCTTCAAGTTGCCTCTCAATGATAGTCCCAGCATTGGAAGGGCAGAGATATATTTTACAACATAAAAATAACATCCCAAACAGAAGGGACATTGAAGGAGTAAGACATCCAGTAATTTGTAGGCCCAACTTTTAAGTTTTCCATAACTTTAATTCAATTTTAAGCACAATGTGTAGATTAATACATGATTTTTTGTACTCACTGATATTAAAACCACAAAGGTTATATACCGATCTAACATGTGCATAGCGGGGACCATGCATACGGCGTGCGTGTTCTTGTTTAAACGCCAGTTTCGTCGTCTGCTGAATTTAACGTCGCCGGCGACTTTAATTATAAAATCGTTCTGTTTACCCATAAGGAGCTGAATTTGGTCTTAATCATTTCGGGTGAGGCTTTTTGTATCTAAAGAGCCTTACAACCATGCAAAATATCGATTTTTGGAAAAATCTTGAGGGCGCACTATTTTTCAAATGTGCCAGTGTCTCTGTAAAATACGAATTATTCTGTATTTGTTCCGTAAGGTCATCATAGTTATGCTAGTAATTAGTGTGATTACGACCAACTTCACCCACCAAACACATTATTTAAGGGGGACACTATACGTGTATATTCTTTATTATCAATTCACCCACCACAACAGTATCAGGGCCGTACGCAGGAATTTTTTTTTGGGGCGGGGTGCTTGACTTCGAAAAAGGGACCTTTTTTGGTAAAAGTTGTACCTAACCCCCCTAAAATGGTATTTTTGTTTTTGACTTTTTGAACATGTTAGCACCAAATGTGACTTCATATGCCAAAATGTCCTCCTAATATTTTGGACATTTTATCAAAACTTTCAATCAAAGGTGGACCTCTTTCTTCCCCTTTTGTGGAATTTGGGGTGTGTGTGAAAAGTGTCCGAGAATGTTTGCTTTAAGTTTCGCCGGATTCAAGATAGAGCAATATTTCGTAATGTTATTTGGTGTCGTTTTTTCATAATACTTTTGCCATTGAAAAACAGCGTTGGAGCATTTTTCTGATTCAGTTTTTGAAATGATATAGCAATTAAACAAATTGAACTCAATGACCTTTTTTCCATTTGTTTGTTTGTTTGATTTTCATACTTGCATTCCAAAAAACGGAAACGATTATTGTGGGGTTTTTCCTGTTCTTCTCTTAACTTGCAGTGAAAAATGTTAAATAGCCATGACCCGATCGCCGGCTAATAGCCCTCGTCCCCAGAACTTCATTTTTACAAGAGTTGGTCAGAAGTTGGATTCTGCCCCGGGGGTCCAGGGAGCGAAGTCCCCGAAGCTTTTGGATTTTAAACAATAATAACCTTCAAGATTGCCACTGTTTTTGAGGTTACATAGTATCATTCAAAGAAAAGACTGTTGCTCACTACAGGGACAGTATAAGCTTGTACTACCGAGGGGGAACAACACATAGCAAATTAACGGGTGGGTTGCATAGACAAATAAGATTCCTATTTGTCTCTGGTGGGTTGCAGGAGCAGAGGCCCCTGGCCGGGGGGTCCCAAGGAGCGGAGACCCGGAAAATCTCTTGGATTTTAGATTTTAGCTATTATTAAGAAGGGTAAAGTATAGTAATTAATTCAAATGAAAGAATGCGGCACTAACCCCAGTAGACATATAAGTTATGGGGCTAGCGGCTAGGGACCCCGATCCCTACCAATGGTTTTTTCTTGAAACTTAGCTCTCCGGACTGAAAATTCCCCTAATAGGCTAGTGCGGCAAGATCTCATAGAGTTTAACCTAGACGGTGACGCACCCCTTACAAGTAACATAATTGGGATAAAAACAACAAAGTGGAGAAAAGGCAGAAAACAGAAGCTGAGAAACAGAGCATGGGATAAACATGATGACCGGTATTGGGGAAAATGTATATGGAAAGGACATGCGCAGGTAATTATATGGGCTAGATAAGTGTATAAAATTCCATATTATTACAAGGGCGGAATATCAGTGGACTAATAAGCGATTACGTGTACATCATGTTCCATGACTCCAGCAAATAATGGTGTTGTATTGATAAGTAAATCCGCCCGTGATGAATAGGATGAGAATGAATAGGACAACGGACTTCGGATTCTTGGGGACGCAAAACATTGTTATTTTCCATGACGTTTTTAAAGCTTTTGAATTGTTTTCACCTAACCGGTTAAGATTGAGCACAGCCTCATTCCACGAAGAAAATAAAACTCATACTTCTGCTGGGAGTTTAATAACTTTGATGTATTTTCATATTTATTCAAAAAGAAAACACGAAGATGAGTAAAAAGATGATTGAAAGAAGTTTGATTGGCAAGCTATGACCTAAAGAGGACATGATACGTTCGTGATTGTGATTTACGATAGTTCGTACTCCAGCGCTGGGGATCACTTACGTCCTTCACCAAAAAGTTTAAAAAATATTATGTCTTAAACCAGAAAAGCTGATCCCCAAATGAAAAGAGTGCCACCTATTAGAAAAAAATGATAAAAGCAACTCAATTTACTCCCAGAATGTCAGTGACCATAGGTCACGTTAAACTCAAGCGAAACAATAACGCTAATGATATTCAACAATCAACCAAAACACTTCAGATCTCTGCTAACATGGTAGGCGGTCCATGTACTGCCCCACACGTTTGAAAGGATTCAAGGCTATATCCGGTGTTATGGACTTCCCGTATTGAGCTATAGATCTGTTCATAACATAAATGCAACATACTCACCTCGCTAATGATTTTTAAAAAAGTAGGTCGCCTGAATACCATTGCCTTTCTTGGTAAATTGAAATAGAAATGGGTTTTTAAAAAAGACAATACTTTCCGGATTTAAGGTTATGCACAAATTAGGTCAATCCTTGCCATGGGCTTTCTTTCATGAATTTGTCCCTTTACATTTTCTTTCGAAAAAATTATTAAGCATATGTGCAAAATGTGAATGAAACACACAGTAGAATCTCAATATTTTTGTTTAATCGCGAACGAGGAAGGAATTCACACGCCAATGCAGCAAGGACATAACATTCGAAATCTGTTCAACTGCGTGCACAATAAACAATGGACCAGATGTAAAAGAATGTGAAGATGTGTTCCAGGCCGATTATTGAGAATCATTAGCCCACATTGTTCGCTCGCGCATGTTGAGGTTATATATCCATTGGTCACTAATATTCTAGAAATCAATTGAGTTGACATTTATTCATTTTTCTAAATACTGTGCACCCCTTTCATGTGGGGACCAAGCTTTTCCTGGTTAAAATAATATTGTTTTAAATTTTAGTGAAGGAAATAAGTTATCCCCAGGTTTGGAGCACGAATATTTAATTAAAATGCCAGCAATTGCATCTTAAACCATAGCCTATAACATCTTGGTGCAGAACCTAACATCATACCTAATCATATCATATTTGGCCCTCTTTTCATTCAATTAAAAGTTTGTTCGGCACCGGTTCACAATGCCTTTCATATAGGTGAATGATTTCGATTTCTGCTATGAATCAATAATTGCATGCATAGAATGGGTTACGCGGCAAGTTACGGGTTTGGTTCTGCACCAGATGTTAGGCCACAGTTTTGTCAACACCTTTTTCTCATTAGATCCTTGTTCACCTTCTTTTCCCCTTTCGAATAAAGGAGAAATATAGGGTCAAGAAAATTGAACACATGTAGACCTCTAACTTATTTTTTCGTGAAAGAGCGGTAATTTGTGTTCCACGCCATGAAAAGCTAATCTAAATCGGGGTGATGGTATCTTTTCAGTTGCATAGGTAATAAACAATGGCTCTGCAGTTCCAAATGAAAACAGAATCTGTAAGTGTTTGGTCTTCTAACTACCGAGCGGATTTTAACTTATCAATAGCCCCCATTCTTTGCCTGGATTCAAGGAACTATGGTATACATCCCGTATCACAGAAATTCAGTGCATAAATTGAGATTAACAGTTAATTCATCATTTTAGAATGCTGCCAACTAGTAGAAGTGAGAACCCACGTACAACGGATTTCTAACAATTTTAAAGAATTATTTCGGAAGAATTAATGTACTCCCAGGGGTGCGCCACTGGTCCTTATCCAAGCATCTTTTTTCGCTTTGGCATCATGGCCTTAAACACTGGTAGACCAACTATGGTAAATGGCCCATGGCTACCCTCCTTTGCCCATGCCATGCCATGCTGGTGGTTTCTTAAATTTATTTTAACTCATTTTGATCACAAGTACTGTTGGCACATTAGCAATTCTTGATTACTGTAGGATATACTTGAAACAAACCAGTATACACGGACCTAAAATGGCCCACAAAATTAACGATTGTCATGAGTCATAGATTGAACACATCTAGAGAATCATTAGCTGAATTGTTGAGTATTTCGTGTGTGCCTTCAGCATCCATAAATTGTATTCGAATTACCTATGAAAATACTTGTAAACACCCGCTCCAAAGGTTTGCGGGCAGGACAGCTTCTTGAGCATAATGAATTGCGCTTGTTGAATTTTCGTCCTGCTAATACTAACCATACAATGTTAAAAGATGTCTGGCTGAAAATGCCTCGACAGCTGGCAGTCTTTTTAACATTTTGATCTGCACCTGCGGATTACTGCGTTATGCAATAGTCTGTCAGGTATAACGCGTCTTTAGGATAATTGAAGAGAAGAGAAATTCATGAATGAAATGTATTACTTTTCGGTTTCGCGGCTCAAAATACAGGCAACATAAGCCAATCGTAACAAAGGAACAAGAGTAGCTCCAAAGCGGTTCTATATAGATAGAGAGGCAAAACGATACGTAATCGTTAGAATTTCACCGGAGTCTCGCATGTTTTGCGACCACAAAGAAAAACATAGAGTTTAGTACCAACAGTAGAAAGCAATGGCGGCCTCCGCTTCTCCACATACTGTGGGTGCCGTCTGTGCAATACACTAATCGGTAGTGATACAAAATTGATGTATGTGTCGAGGTGGCCAGGTTGTAATAATGGTGTACCTGGATCATTGCGCTCAGATACTCACTCGACTTAGGTGCTTGAGGGCGCTTAGGTGAAAAAGAGTATCATTGCGCGAGGCGGTTTTTTTTTATTTAAATCCAAGAGAAGATGTGTCTTTCATTCGTTGTATGGCCATGGTAGGACAAAATTAACACCACCTCCCAATACCCCCCAACATCCCAACAACCTGATTTTTGGGGATTGTTGTATACGAATTGACATTATGTGTGTATACAAGCACCCAAACTAATAATTATTTTCCGTCAATATCAAAATTTCAGCGCCCAGCACGGAACACTGGTTTTGAATGGGCTTCACCCCCCTTGCGTTTTAACCCACCCGATTTAGACTGAGCTGTAGCCTCGCTCACAATAAAATAAATGTTGGGTCGGCAGTGTGGCCAAACAAATTGTACTCCCTATGAATTCTGTAACCTTCGTGTCCCCTTCGAATAAATGATGAAATATGGGTCAAAGTTCTTGAACACGCGATAGAACCTCTACCTTTTATTTATTTGTGAAAAGGACATGGTAATTTGGGTTCCACATCATGAAAAAGCTTAATCAAATCGGGGTGGTGGTATAAACACCCTGCACTGTTTCAGCTGCATGGTAATAACATGGCTTCTGCATTTGTTCCGAATGAAAAAGAATCCAGAGGTGTTTTGGTCCACTGTTTACCGAGCGGATTAACTTATCAATAGCCCCGTTATTTGCTGGAGTCAATGAATCATGATGTACATCGTTGGTCACGATATTCAGGGCAAAAAATTATATGCATTTGAATTCATTTTGCAAGAAAATGTGCCACATACTGAGACGTGAGAACACCCGTAGAACTGCTTCTATAATGTTAAGAAACAATTAATTTCTGAGATCATTACTTCCCAGGGTGCGCCACCATGGTCCCGTTATCCGAGGCTTCTTTTTCCTCTTTGCTCATAGCCTAATGCGCTTATTTGACTATTCTCCTGGAGCATAATAATCTGAGAAATATTTTAAGTGCTCTGAAGCATTTCTTCTCAAGATTGTTTATGCTCCCAGGAGCATATGGGCCGGAACTATGGTTCCATGAACCATATTATCGTGACAAAATATCGCATAAAAAAGGATTCATGGGTCCTCCGGGCCGTTCCCGGGAACTTATTTAGAATGGGCACGAACAAGCTTTATTTTTGCTGCTTACTAATAATGAAAACGAGCGAGTTGGCGGACGCTGTTTCTCACCTACCGAGGTCAAAGTTCTAAATTAATTCAATATATTAGAACTATGTGGCATTAGTATTGTTTTATAACGTCACGCTCGTCATAGCAACCTATCTCTCTTTAATTCCTTAGACTTATTTTTAATCTAACGAGACTGGAATTAGTGACAAAACCTTTTTTGGACTTAAAAAATTATATCCGTGAAGGCTTACTTAAAATAGGTCCTTTTGATTTGAAAAAATAACCTTTAATGATTAAAAAACCCCCAAGGTTTGTTGTTACTAATTCCAGTCACCTTAGACTTAAAATAAATCTAAGGAATAAAGAGTACGAACGGCACGGGCCCAACCTATTTTGGACCCATATTGGAAACTCTGCAAGAAAAACATCGTGGCCTGCATCTTTGCGACGTAACCTTCTGAACAACTACCTGCCTGACGATTTCTGTCTTTGGATGTCTAAGGATCATTCTTTAACACTGTGAAAATGGCAGTAATTTTTCATTTTCCGATGCCTGGGTTCGATTCGACGATTGAATCCACTTTATACACGGCGCGTCAGTTGCTGGGCAATCACGAAGAGACAAATCAAGCAAGCTGTCACTGTCTCAGATCACTGATCATACCGTCTCGGTATCACAAACACAGCACACTGACTCTGAGACGATCTAAGGGCATTATACTTCAGTCATTTTAATCAAATAACATCACCGTACTGCAGTGACCAGTCAAAATTGCCGCTCTCTTAATTCAGCAGAAGCACAGATGATTTTTGAACATTAAATTAATGATGGAATTCTGACCCCACGTAATCATCATAGCCAACGCCTGTGACATGTGATGGGCGAACCTCCCAAAAATTCAAGTTCAAGCCTCAGTTCACAATTCAACGGCCGAGAGTTTAATTAAGTGGACACTCACCCTCCTATCTCTACAGATTACCCCGGGAGCTTACCATGCCAAATTGACAAGGAATCCCTCACATACTGCAGCCAATTGGGCTAACTTCGACCGCAAACCATGGCTTGAACGATGCAATGATAGGGGAACCCACACCGACAATAAACCCAATATCAGCATCATCATATCTAATTTGTCTTTCGCTAATTCGCAAATCTGTATTCTTATACTCTTTTAAAACCAATAAGCACACAACAGACTCTCTTTTTGTACATATTTAGTCCTTAAAAGGACTGTTTTATTAATTATTGTAATTTATTTCTGCCTCAATCAAGACATATTTGAAGCAGCCGTTTTCAAGAATGTGCCGCACGAATTGCTCTCGGTCCTAACTGCAAAAAAAAACACATTGCAGCGTTGAGCTGCACGGTACCGAATCTTGGTTAATGAACAAACGTGGGGCTCTTGGGTTTCAGGAGCAGCGCGACATCTAAATTAACAGACAGGCGTGTGTTGTCCATAATTTTAGCCAACAATTTTGTTGCATTTCGTTTCAGGACTACCATTCTTTCTAAAAAGAGAGTATGAATGTGTCATAAAAAAGCAAGAGTCACTTCCCAGTCCCCTCCCCCATGAAAGAGTACAAGGCAATTTGTTCAAACCCCAATAAAGACACCTTTCTTTCTCTTTCCTATTTCTTCATATTCACTTTTCCTGTGTGTTGTGTGGTTTTCTTATTAGGTTAATTATTAACATACATACATATGATTAGGCTATTTTTACATTTGCAAATTAAATATTAAGTACCATTTTTTTAAATTATGAATAAAAACACCTAAACTATAATTTTAAAAAAATCATTTTTTTTTTTATTAATAGAGTTCAGTTTCTATTTTGTAATCGTTTAGCTTCTAGTAACATATATTAAAATGATTGTTACATTTACAATCGCAAATGAAATATTAAGTGCCAAAAAAAAATTAAAACACCTAAAAATCTAATTAAAAATATCCGTCTTTTTATTAATAGCGTTCAGTTTCTATTTTGTAATCGTTTAGATCCTATTTTGAAAAAAAGGAAAACAAATGAAAGAAATTCTATAACAACGGAAGTTGGTGCACGTGAGGTCCCCTTACTATACTCTTCAAGTACAGAGAAAAAAGAAGTGAAACTGTAAAAATTGCTCTTTTAGTTCAAAAATTAACACGCAGGGTGTTGCTTAGTAATAATATTAAGAGAGAAAAACAAAAACATATCTCTAAAGACTAGGATTAGTGGCAAAAGAAACTTAAAAAGTAGGTTGTCCCTATTGTACCCTTTTGGTCCTCCATCCAAAACTGACCCGGTCCCGACGGTTATTAATTAGGTATTATGACATGATCTGGCCGTGCTGCAAGATATAGGTCCGTGACCTTTTTGCGTTAAACTAATACTTGAATCTTGAACTGAGATGTGTGTGTTTTTTTTAAAAAGATACAAACCGAATACGTAATATTTCCTTAAGAAACTCTCATATCAAGTAATATTCAGTTAATCACTAACAAAAACTTAAAACAGGGCTGGAAATTTTTAAAAACTGCAGATATTAACCTATAGCGAGTTTTTATAGTTGTTTGCAAAGTGATGGCTAAGAAACACTGTCACCGAAGTGTCCAGCAAACGTAAACATTACAGCATGAAAAGAACTTTGTCCGACGATTTCGCCTGGTGGGCCCTCGCTTATAAAATGATCCTTACACAATCCAAGAACCTCGTCAGGTATGTGTTTTTTGTTCAGAAAGTTTACCGTGTAAGATAAATAGAATCAATTTTCCAATATGGCGGGTGTGAAATGCCGGGGAATGAAATGCTACTCACGAGTGTGATGATTTTCATCACAGTATTTGCACTGTTCTAAAATTTTATTAATAACCCGGTATTATTAGGAATTTTGAACCTTGGTAGTCCCGAACAAGCGTCCACCAACTCGCTAGTTTTTTTGTTTTTGTTTTTGTATTGTAATCAGCTAAAATAAGCGTGCTCGTGGCGATTGGAAATAAATTACCCGGGACAGCGCTGTACACTGACATCAATGGATACACAATTTTAATTTACCGTAACGAACGGACGAACGACCGCACACACTAACTAACAGAATTTCTGGGGGCGATTTGTAGGAGCTTGCGTTCGCATGCTCAAAAACAAACATCCAACTTAATCCAGAAAAGGCAGAATATTTTTCATCTCATCTCACCCTCAACACCAAAGCCGTCTCCATAATATCGCCCTCCAGATTGATTGATGACCGTGTCATTCTACCATCTACTACAGTTACTGTCCGTAACGTGGGTGTTACATTTGATTGCAACATGACAATGACCCAACATATCACCAACGTAGATGCTAATCTGTGAATTGGCCGATTCCTAACCGCTTCGTGAATTCGAAAGTTTTATATAGCCACTTGCTCTATCATAGTTAGACACTGAGTCCGCCTCGTTAACTATGGCAATTTATGCTTAAGGAACCATTACTCAGAAAAAACAGGTAAATATATTTGGACAAAACTGCAGAATAATGTGCTCGATTAAGTTCCCCTAGCGGTATGCCCTCGCTTCGCGCGGGCAACCGCTAGATGATTTGAGCGGGAGCGATCACTAAACTAAACGGGCTCAAAATTTTTCAGGATGGAAATGAGGAAAATTTGGTTTTCATTTGATAAAGAATTGGTCGAAATACGCAACCTTTAGCAATTGTGTATGTACTAAATAAGACAATGAATGAGACTCTGGTAGGCAGTATGTTCTTTTGAAAATATCTCTTTTTCTTGTGAGACAAGGCATCAAAAAGTACAAAAAGACATTTTAACTTTTACCGATAAATAGTAAATATCACAACAGTTACAGTTGATAAATGATGGCAGGATTTATCGTTGTGAAAGCGGAGGTATTTTTTGGTTCTTGGTGATTTCTCCATCCTGAGAATGGGCAGATTTTTATTTGAAAGTTTTCTGTTCTTTTGCAACGTTGTGGTGTACTGGTTTTACTATTTTTACTTGACTATTTCCGTAATGAATATGTTAACCTTTAACTTTATTTCTCTTCCACTTATATTACAGTGTTGATCTTTGGACGTTTTAGTTTTAAATTATTAACTAATATGTTTTTATTTAGTGGGCAAATTAGTGGGCAATGGTGGGCCCTTTTTACCTGATGAAATAAATAAAATTTAAATTTGAGTCATGAAAAAAAAAAATGTTTTTAAGATTCTCTATGTTTGAATGCATTGTGGTGACTTGTTAGAACGCTCTGCCTGGTCATCTTTTGTGGTAAAATTCCGTGCTCTCATCTGGTTGTGTGGTTGTTCTGGGTGTTGTGGGTGGTGTTGGGGGTGCGCTGTGTTTTTCATGGTTGCTGTTGTCTTGGAAGTCTTCGGAGAATTCTTCAAGATTTGTTCATAGAGGAGAACAAAAAATAGTTTGAGGGAAGGGTGGTGGTTGTTAGTACAATTACGGAGAAAACAAGCGCAGCGGTATGAGATTGTTTTACTATATTGTATTACTGTTTTTATCGAATTACTAAAATGTTGAACTTAGTTGGAAATGATCAAAAGTGTTATGACAACAATTTTAAATTTTTGCACAAAATAGAATTTTAAGTGAAACGAAGGCATGCTCCTTTTGTATTAGTTAGTGCATAGTTACTTTTAATAGTAATGAATTACAGGCGTTACCTTTCAAGCAGGTCATGCACTTTGCACATACCATGGTGTTATGACAGTATGTTGTTGAACTGAACATTGTCGGAAGTTGTTATGGTTAGAGGGACCATAGTTTTATCGCGTGTTGACCTATCAATATTAAAGCGAACCCTGCACACGGTGTGTCGATTTAACACTGCATCATGTATGCCCAGTGTGGCCAATCGGTGGTGAGTAAAACGTTCACAACCTCAGGGTTACGAGCTGATCAAATTAATTAGCTCATTAATTTGCCAATTAACATGACAAAATATATGAGCGCGTGACCAAATCAGACAATGAACTGGATGTGTCTCAGGGTTACGAATAGTTCGATACGTGACAATATTCTATCAACGAGCAATATTGCGCGATAATCATGTATATTCGTCATGCTTGAGGTGAGTGCTAATGTGGATGTCGAGTGGACCAATAAAATTGCGAGCATTGGCACCAGGTTTCCCTTGCCTGTATCATGAATATGTATGCGCGTGGGTTTACGCTTGAGGACTTTCATAAAGTAACCGGTGAGTATTTTCGAACGTGATTAGTCAATGGTGTTTTTTAATCTAACGCGACATGGACCATTTCACTGGCCTATTTAGCGTCGGTAAGCGTCCAAGTCACTAGTGGTTCGCCTATAGCCTGAACATTACCGTTTTTTCAAGCGTTTTTATCAGTTTCTTCCATTAATGAGACAGTCGAACTCAACTATTTTAAAACTGAAAAAAACTTCTGCATCAAAAGAATTCTTACGCTTGCGTAGACTCACCTGTTTGCACTAAAAAATGTTCAGCAGCAGAAATGCCTCGTAGCGTAGTTGGTACGAACGTGCTTAAACGGTAAAAACATGGAAGAAACTGATAAAAAAAAGAGGGAAAAAAACAGGGAATGTGTGTTAAGATATAGGCGAAACAATAGTGATCGTGGGCAGCTACCGACGCTAAGTAGGAACCAAGGGTATTGACACATGGGCAAGATGTCGTTCTTTTTTGTTCGCCTTAGATTATTAAACAACACCTTGACGTAATCACGTTTTCGAAATACATCACCTGGTGACTTTATGAACGTCCTAAAGCCCGCAACCCACGCGCATACATATTCATGATACAGGCAGCGGAAACACCTGGTGCCAATGATCGCATTTATTGGTCAATCGAACATTAACAAGTTTTTAATCCACCTCACACGCATGGGTGGGAGAAAGCCGGAGTATCGCAAATAGCCTTCGCTTGATGAATAGTTCACGTATCGAACTTATCGCAACCCTGAAAACATAAAGTAATTGGTTTATTATGGTCACGAGATCAGAGATGATGAATGTTATTGGCAATAATGAGCTAATTAGTGATCAGCTTCGATCACCCCGAGGTTGTGACCGCTTTAATCACCACCGAATGGGGGAAAAAAAAGGGGTGGCCCGGCATAAAGAGGACTGGGGAAAGTAGATCACCGGCCGGTCGGACCAGGTCTGCTTTACATTTAATATAGATATAAGCAAGTCCTCTCATATATTACTCACTTACGTAACGTATCCTCACTGGGTCGTGTGGTCTGAAGATATCAAATTCAAGACCCTCTTTAAGTGTACACGTCTTGAATAGACTCGTCCCCAGTTACATTTTTGTTTTATGTGGTAACAGACCCCGCCTTGGCTCAGTTATACCATCTGCTTTGGGCATGGGCGATGAATTCTTTCCCCAAGAAAGGAAAATGTGCTGGAATTGCTGGAACAGAGCTTTTTTCGGTGGATGACTCTCAAATGGTGGGAATACACTTCCACTCAAAAATTTCGTTGTGCACCTATAGTGTCTGATAGATTCAAGAGTCTGGTGTTCAAACATTTCAACTCTTTTATGATTGTTAATGTTCTTTCATTCTCATTGGTTTTGTGTATTTATTGTTAAAAGCGCTTTGCAAAAAGAAAAAAGATTCATTCTTCTTTAGTGTCCAAACACACTGTGGTTCTCAAATATGATCAGCCAGAGATGGGTTATAACGTCTGGCTGCCTTACTGAATTCCGCAAGGTCCTGGTTTGTGCACTTATCATGTTTGAGGATTACAAGTGTGTGAAAATATCGGATCCAAAACATGATAATGACTAAAATTGGTATGATTTACGCCCGATATTTAAAGGTGGCTTGTTCGGAATTGATCTGTGTATTGTGTTCTCTACTGATACGGGAGCCTCAACACTTGCACATACACCCCTCAAGTACGTGGGAAAAAACTTGCGGTTTTGATGGTAGACGCATATGATGTGCAAAGCCCATTAATAGGTTGCAATTATTGATGGGTTAAACCTTAAAACGGCGGTTTTTGTTTATTCTTGGGAATGAAATGGATTTGAGGGCTCAATTTCAGGACGACAATGAGAAAAAATACGTCATTGATCTTATTCAAAATCGATACTCCATTCGGGTGGTAAGGATAAATCGGGGGGGGTCGCTATGAGTTTAAAAGTTGGGCTCGACTGCGTATAGCCCAATATTTTTGCAACTCATAGCTCGACCCCATAATTTGGGATGAATCGATCCATTTTATATCATTGTTGCTCAAGCAGTGGGCAGGCCAAGAGAGGGTTCCATTGTCTGTGGTGCTCTTCAACACCCAACGGATGTGTCCTGATCTGCTTCCAGTGTAGCCCCACTTTGCAAGGGAGGAATACCGTAGATCGGCAATTTGGTCTCAACTTTGAGGCATCGCCATTCAGCCCATGAGGAGACAGCTCCAGGTGGAAGATTCTCTCCAGGTTCAATACCAATAGACTGGTGTTACTTGGTGATGGCAAGTCTTTCTTCCACCTTAAGGCGACTCTCTTTATCTCCTTAGAGACTGTTTTTAAACGAGGTTGGACTTCCTTAAGAAAACTCTCTTGGGATTTTTTTTAAGGAGAGTTGGCCAGCACAGCAGGTGTCAGCAGTATTCTGTCCATAAATTTTTTAGTGGTTGATTAACATTAGACAAAAAATGCTGGAAAAGGGCTCGATAAATGTTGATTGTTAGGGTATATTTTACCGTTTCGGAGTAATAAAACTGAAAGACCTAATAGGACAGATTTAGTTGAAGAGCAAGATATATCAAAAAAGCCTTTAAAAGGTTGAGGTCCACAAAGATGGGGATTGATTTGAAGCCCAAAACCAATTTTAATGGATATTTTTCCACTCTGAATAAGTGAAAAACTCCCTTAATTATTGTCCATAGAAGGAAACGACCATTTAAAACATAATTATCTCCCTTAAGCTACTGGTGCACGTGTTTCTATTTCTTGTGGAAGATGTGTGGCGGATAACGAAAATTATTTTAAGCCAAATTTAAAATTTTAATCAGAATTATGGTTACTTATTTGCTACGAATAATTGAAAAAAAAAAAAATCCCTTAATTTATATGTGGTAGGAATAAGAAAACCCACTGATTTTCAAACCGAATTATCTCCCTTATGTTACGGTGAACTGTTTCTATTTTCTCTGTGGGAAGAAGATGCGGTGTAATGGGGATCGATTTTTTGAAGCCAAACGAAAAATTTCTTTAGGGATTGTTTTCACTATGAATAATTGAAACCAAACAACCTCTCTTAATTATGTTCATAGAAGAAAACTGACGAATCAAAACTAATTAGCTCCTTAAGCTACGGGGAAGTATTTCTATTTCTTGTTGTGTGAAATTAATAGGGTTGGTACTGTGGCGATTGGTATGAAGCCAAAAAAATAAAAAATAATGGATTTTTTTTCATATGAATTGATTAAAAAATAAAAAACATACTTAAATAAAAAAAAACCCGAACATTATTTAATCAAATACAAACCCAATTTTTTAATTAAAATGTTTCTATTTCTTTGTGGGAAAGAGTGTGGGGTAGTTAATGTGAATTGATATTAATGTAAGCCAATGCAATCGCAGACGCACAATGGATTTTATTTTTGTGCTATGAATAATTCAAAAAAAAAAAACCCTTTAAGTATTGTCACCTGGCGAACATGACCGATTTCAATCCTAATTATCTCCCTTAAGTTACGGTGAAGTTTATATTTCTTTGTGAGGATCTAGAGTAGAGTGTGGGTTTTATGGTGATTGATTTGAAGCCAATGCAATTTATGACGATTTTTCTCACTATGAATAATTGTAAAAAGGGCTCTCGCACATTATATGTGGTAGGAAGAGAACGGAGAAAAGGAAAGGACACGCCAAACCTGATTTCCAAACCTAATTATCTCCTTAAGTTACGGTGAACTCTTTTATTTCTTTGTGGGAAGAGTGTGGGTATTAATGATGGTGATTCGAAGCCAATGTCAAATGTATTTTTTAATGGATTTTTTTACTATGAATAATTGAAAAAAAAAAAAAAAACCTTGATTATGTCACATGGGCGGAAGAAAACTACCGATTTCAATACTAATTATCTCCCTTAGCTACGGTGAAGTGTTTTTGTAATTGTTTTCCTGTTTGGCAATTCATTTACCAAATTAGCAAGAGCTAACTAAGCAACTTAGTGGACCAAATTTTACAACAGACTACTGTCCTGTTTTGACTTTGACTGCCAAAGACTCAAATACGCTATTTCAAAATCACAGGAGGTCCCGTTGGAAAATTTGGGAGTTTCCACCACTTTTAGAAACGTACACCTAAGAGATTTGAAATCGCACCCCAAAAAGTGGTCTTCAAACCTTCTGTGGCTCTCTTTGTAGACCCCTAAATTTGCCATCTGGATCTCCACCTAAATATTTTGAGTACAGACTGCCCTGGACGGGACACTCAATACAAAACGCAAACCACTTGGGGTGTCAGAAATTATTAATTCGAATAAATAAATTGTCCTTTGGCCATGCGCCCGCCACCGCCATTAGACAGTATAAAAGAAATTCTAGTTGACAGACCATAATACACATGAATAGGAACATCTTTTTAGAATTATAAACTATGTGTACTGTGCGAATTTATTTGCACATGTAAGATTCCAAAATATGCTGTATGTATGAGAAACATACTTAGAAACATATTAAACGACGAACGGAAAATAAAAATCAATCGACGGAAGTCTTGTTGTGAATGTTTGTACTTAAAGTAGGGAGGTCATTTGGGAGTTTAAATGCTAGCCCCGCCACCCCCCCCCCGATGGTCACCCTTCAGAGCACGCATGGAATGAATTGCATTTGGCCAAACGCTTGTGTTGTGATGTAGCATGTTGCTGTGATTAGTGAGTAATGTTTGACTTGAAGTGGGGAGTCATTTTGAGAGTTAAAATATGGTGATCAGTTACCTTCAGTGTATAGAAGAGTTAGTGTTTTTGATGGGGCATGGTATTTGGAGAGTTTAATAGACGAGCTGCCACAGGTATGAGAAATATCTTGCTGATTCCTAAATTACCCTCAATATTAGTAACATTAAAAAATCTTTTATGTACTGTGAAGGCCACAACTTACCATAAAACACTCTAAAACACACGTCCTTTTAAAATGATTTAAAGGTGATATTGATATGAACCAGAGGTTTTCATTTGATGACAATGTAAATGAATTGTTTAATGATATTGACTGTCGCTGAAGGAAATGAAGAAGGTTCTGATTGCAGTGTACTTAATAATGATATAACTGAAGACGAAAATATCGGTATGGTTGGTGCATTGAAAAACAACAAAGCGTGTGGTACTGAGGGATCCTTCGGATATTTTTAAACATATATTGAAATCCTGTCACCAGTTTTTACCAGATTATTAACTTCAATTTAAGTCTCTGGGTACTTCCCAAAAGCATGGTCTGTTGGTATGATTATCCATACACAAAAAAAGGTACCAAGTCTGATCCTGGTAATTACAGAGGTATAATCATTGCTAAAAACATCGTTGAGAAAAAAATTACGGTATTTTAAACAAAAGGTTAACTGAATTTAAAAAAAAAAAAAGAGTAAAATAATATAATTCACGAAAGCCCAGCTGGTTCCGTAAAGGGATTCCACCATTCAAATGCCCCATTTGTACTCAATATGTATTATTTCACAAAGGACCGCTCATAAAAAAGCAGGTACATGTTATTGTTTTTTGTGATTTTTCAAAGGCTTTTGATTCGTGCACGGACAAAAAATGCGATTAAATTGTTCTCCATTGGTATCCGTGGCAAATATTTCAATGTAGTAAAAATATGTTCACAAAACGGTATGCCCATGCATAAAGTCATGTAATTGTATCAGTAAATTATTTGCCTGCCCAGTAGGTCTTCGCCAAGGTTGTATGTGCAAACCGTTAAGGTAAAGAAAATTTACCTTTCAAACACAATAAAGAAGCCTTGTGCACAAATGATCTAAATTATATATAATAAACAGTTTCTAATGACTTCCTTGATTTGGTTCAAGGATATTTGGTATGTCCAAAACAAATCACATATAATTACACCAATTAAGATAGACTTATAAAGAGTTCTAGTATCCTATGTTGAACGCGGTTGCAGTTAACGCGAGATGTCCTCAAGCGAAGATCCAAAAAATAACCAGTATGCAAAGTTCACCTAATTTAACTCTTCAGTGGTCAGTCTTTTTCATGGGAATCGTCTCAGTCCTGAGATAACTTTGGTCAACCAGTTCAAGACGGACAAGGTTAAATTTAGTCCCTCGACGACATAATCCACAGTATATCACGTCCAAGTTAATCACCCAGATTTATATCTGTCCATAATTTGGAATCCTATTTGATTCCCAGCACTTTCAGGCTTCAAAGATGACAGTTTAGAATACTTACAGCACTTCTGCTCACATGGGAATGATTTCCTGGCACTAGGTATTGATTGTTGCTCCTTAATGCAGATAAAACAGCTATTTCTAGTTAGATACTGTTAGTAGTGGGATGCTGGCAGAGAGTCCTTCCAGTGAGATAGTATTAAATATCACAGATAGATTCCCCTTTCTAACAATAATCATTACATCATTCTTTATGCCTAAACATAACCTTACACTTGCTGTCCAATCGGAATTCATCACCCGAATTACATCATCTAATATACTCTATGGGGGGGAATCAGATCTTGCAATGTTTTGATCTTTTAAAGCATAAACAAAGCTTCTAAGTTTAGAATCCTTGGGGAATCCCACTTTCCTATTGTGCAAATCCAAACAGGTGCCACTTAGCAAAACAACTCTTGGGAATCCCCTTTTCTCTCTTTTATAGTAAACAAAGTATTTTTCCAGTGAGAAAAAGAAATATCTGCTCAAATAAAATTGAAAAATAATATTTAATCAAAAATTTTGAGGTAAATAAAACAATACAAATATCTTGGTATCACGTTTCCACTGGTTAAATCATGGGGCAAAGCAAACATCAATCTTAGCTCAGCAAGGTGAAAAAAATCTTGGCTGCAATTAGAGGCCATGTCATTTAAAAGTCGGCGGCCCTTTTTTCATTCCCATATTTTAAAATCATTGATTCAATGGGGGACTACAAGACATATAACATCTTGAAAAAGTGCATTGTTATGTTAAAGCTTGTAAGAAGTTTCTTGGTGTTGGTAGCCAAACTACTACTGTCGCTGTTTTAGGTGAATGCGGTTTTAGACTTCCACTTTTTGTAATGAGTGCCTTTCGATGTTGTATTAATTATTGGTGTAAAATACTGAAGTAGGTCAAACTACCGTTACCCCAACCAAAACAAAGTTACCAAATGCTGTACAGTCTTGATAGCCGTCGGTATCATTAACTTGGGCTTCTCCTTATACAAAAATACTTTTAGTTTTTGGTTGTGGTTGGATCACCCAAGATATCGGTTCCAAGAAGATTGTTTTAATTTCTTTCTCTACTAGGTTGAATTGAAAGACATTGCTAGTCAGTTAATGGTTTGCGAGTTTGACACTTGATATAAAATTATTAGCAGGGGACTGTAGTGTAAGGATGTGCGCGCTTTCGGATTAAATTGTGAATTTTTGCACACGTACTTTAGGCATGACTAAGCATAAAATGATGGAAGCACTTGCAACCCCCCACCCCTTAATGGCCCCAGCTTGGGTTTCAAGGTTATACAGGGATAAAAAAAAATTAAACGGTCTGAATGTGTAAAAAGCACCACGTGGTGGTGTCTCGTCACAAGGATTCCAAAAAGGTATAGTTTACAACTAATCTATGGCTTATAGTTCCGGAGTTTTGGGGTAAAAACTGTAAAAAGGTGAAAAAGTCAATTTTGGTGTGTACAATGGAGTCAAAAGTTAAAAATTGCTTGATTCAAGTTAAATGTGGTGTGCAATGTTTCCCTCCCCCCTTGCGTAAAAGGATTGAAATAGGAATAGTTTGCCGGATCTGTTTTATGGGCTAGTTTTCACGTTATCAACAAAAGAGGTCACAGGTCAATATAATCCAATAGCTGGCCAATAGCTGTTGAAACGTATTCGCCATTTGTTAATAACCAGAACACGTAAAATAGTAAAAACTATTCTTATATTTCATTCATGACGCTAAACCAACAATTTGAACCACAGTTACAAACAATTGGAGCAACTTTTTATTTTGACCCCTGTAAAAACCAAAATTGGCTTTTTTTACCATTTTTACGTTTTGCCCATAATGTACACTAAAGTCACAGGTAGTATAACTATACCTTTTTGGAATCCTGTGTAACCAGACAGGATCTGGTGTGCTTTTCAAACAACCGGAACTTTTCACAAATTTACCCTGTGTAACCTTGAAATTCAAGCTGGGGGCCATGAAGGGGGTGTGGCAAGTGCTTCCATTCCATTTTTTGATTTAATGATTATACGTTGGTACCAAAATTCACAATTTTATCCGTATTTGCACACTCAAAAAGGTCGTTCATTACATCCCCACTACGTATACAGCGGAATTTAAAACCATTCTAAACCCTGAAAGTGAAAGATATTGATTTCATGTTGAATACTATTCACAGAAAAAGCGCTAAGCGGCTGTGTTCGAGTCACTCATTATTGATTGAGGGGGTCGATGGCAGATAGTAGATGGCAGCATATTGATCGTGAAAAAACGTCTGTGTGTTCTCGTAATGAAGACGATGTCGAGGACGATTCCTATTTTATTTCACTAATACGTTCGCTGTAAAACTGAGGATACCGAGGTGCGCCATGCGTAGTATATCGATTAGTGTGCCAAAAGCAGCAAAATGCTTTTAATTTTGCTCTGAAATTCGGACGATTATTTCCGAAATTTCACCAAAAATTGGGGAGTACGTTCCTTAAAATAGGATTGGCAGAGCGACCAAAGAAGGTTCCTGAACCTAACATGATTGGGGATACAAATCCCCGGACGAATGGTAAAAAGCCGCGAGATCGGAAAACGACTCGAAGCAGTGGAACAATCCACAAGGCACGTACCGGAAGCAGGCAAGGCCCGGGCCGATACCCGTCCCGAAACTTCGGCGAACACTCTGCTATGGCAAGGAGAAGACCGCACACATATCTAAGGGTCCCGGGGAATAACAGGAATCTAGCGGTACGGCTTCGGGCGGACCATGGACGTTTTTGGGGCAACTGAATCGGAGGGAAGGATATGAAGTCAATCGGATCAGAATCCCGTTCCCGTTTTAGCACATGGTGATAGCAAGCGATGGGTGTGCATTAGGCCGATGAGGACGATTATTTTGAAGGATGCAATCCATTATGCAACTAAATGATGCACCCAGTATCCTAATCTCGGAAACTAGCGAGGCTGGCGTGCGTAGCAGTGACTTAGTGGATAATCCTGCCGATAAGGGCACTAACGCAAAGTAGAGCACCAGGTACAGTTGTAGTTGAGAATGGATTGCTTGCAGATTACTGCACGACCGACCATGGGTTCACCATTGGACGAGACTCCCCTATGGTCTTAGCTTGAACTACCTCTGCATACAAATATCTGTGCAGAAGGAATTTGCAGAGGACTTAGCCAAGAACAGTACCCATGCCCAAGCAATGCTGAGCATTTGATTGTGCCAAAGGTAAACCCCACCATTTGGGAAAGATTTCTCTAAGCCCGCTTCACGACTTCTTCAAAGTTCGCGTGTCCGCGCCCCTCATTAAGGGGATTACAGCATTGTGCCGGAGCCAAGGAGGCGGGAGGATACCGACCAGTGATAACTCCAAAAGCCCTTGGCCTTTCCTGGCAAATGCCAATTATGAGCTTCTTGTCTCAGGAAGGAGCTTCTCAAACCGGAGAAAATCACAAAATATGCTCCACTTGTGTGCCCCGCAGTAAAGCCAACAGAAAGTATTGTTTCGGAGGATATTGGCAAAATGGTCAAGGAAACGGATGAAGAACACCAAAGGGAAGATGGGACTGGTTAAGGTGAAAAAGTTCAACCTTAGTGTTGGGAGGCAAAGATTCCACCCGTATGGTCATCTCACCAGCCTTGCCAGACGGCCACCAACGCCAAGGGCCGATTAGCCCCTTTTTAGGGATGCATCCCAACCGCGGAGGAGAAAGAAAAACAAGCTTATTGCCGAGAGGAATGTACGCACGCTAGAGAAGACGAGCAGAGTCCAATGTCCCAAACCGCCAACAACACGTCTTAGACTCAAGGCCAAGAGAAGTAGAAACTTCACAGCGTGAAGATTGTCCTACCCCCGAGGAGGTAGGTAAAAGTCAAATCACATTCTTCATTGATCATAACTCACTAAAGCAATTTGTCATTGGAGGGGGCGAATGAAATCATAGATGAGTGGAGGAATTATACCTCTGACCCTTTTAT
The DNA here is from genome assembly GCA_023653785.1 of Ophioderma brevispina. Taxonomy (NCBI): domain Eukaryota; kingdom Metazoa; phylum Echinodermata; class Ophiuroidea; order Amphilepidida; family Ophiodermatidae; genus Ophioderma; species Ophioderma brevispina. Next base: position 21,574 of record JAMKCH010052479.1, read on the forward strand.
TTGCAAGCCACACAGGCGCTAATATTGAATTTGCGTGGTCTACCTTCTCAGTTCACAACAGAATATACCTTTCCATAGGACTTAACTAAATGAATTGCAGGCAGTAGACATAGGAAATAAATAAATCTATCACAAGAGGGATGTTCGCTCACCTGCGAGAAAAGGCACGATGGTGTATAACATCTTCGCTAGGCGAAGAACGATGGAAGCTTTGAGGTATCTTGACCTATCAAGCCTAAATTGAATATGTTGAATTTAAACATTTAAAATGGATACATTTGCTAATTGCAATTAACCTTACTGTCCCTGGTGACTATATGGTTCAGTCCGCTACTCAAAGATGCTATTATCGTTCCAATTAGGAATCTGATACAAAGTAACTTTGAAATTTGATGGGAAAGGCATGCTGCTACCAAGTTTATTGCCACTCCAAATGGCCTAAGTTCTGGGCCCAGGTTGTTCACTGAGATTCTTAAACCCCCTTTGCTTTCTTAAGAGGTAAAGGTCATATGGTTATGGCATATATCGATGACTTGATTGACTAAATTCTACAACCAAAGACAAAAGTACGGTAAATGATACCTGCAAGGTACTGGAAAATTTAGTGCATCCCGATAAATCAGTATTTGAACCAGGACGAATCACCTTCCTTGATTTTTATCACACTAATAAATAGGGAGCAGGTACTTACCTGATGAGAGAAAACAAGAAATTGTTCAAGGATGATCAAAACTATTGAATGTAAAGCACCCCTGATTAGAAATGTGAGTTGTGATAGGGAACAAATCTGTTAGCAGGGGCATTCCCAGCTGTGTTGAATATGCCCAACTACATATAGAGGTCTTGAAAAAGACAAAAATGAAGCAGTGAAAAATAAATAAAGGGCCATATATAGGGACTACAGTGATTTTGTAGAAAGGCAAACTAGACCTTGTTATGGTGGGTGAATAATGTCCACAGCCAAAAAAACAAATTGTTCATCAGCGGCAAACCCAGACATAATTCTAGAATCGGATGCATCCAAAGAGGTTGGGGGAACCAATAGATTGATGTGACCTATTGACGTCACTGTGACTTTCACGGACTGCCCTCTGTGTTTTCTGGCAGGCCCAAAAATATTACAGTAGTTTCTGTGGCAACCAAATTAAAATCGGTATAAATTACTTGCGAATCTTTCTGATCTAAATGGTCACAAATGCAGTGGTAGCATTAGCTTATTTTGCTTGATAAGAAAGTTAGGATTATTTAATTCGAAAACAAAAGTTACAGCAAAAAACAGCATTTCCATGCAAAGTATAGTGCTTTTGCCTGCCAGTGTCTCTCTTACACCCAAACCGGGGCGGCAATAAACCATAAAAAAAGGTCACATCATCTATAAAATCATCACACAGTTGGTAGGTGAATGAAAGTGAATTTAAAATTGAGAGGCAATGGATAAATTATCGGAGGCTTGCCGCATTTTTTGCTATCAAATCCTACTGCAAAGATCAGAGAAATATTACGTACTCTCAGGTGGACATTAATCAAAACTGCAGTTGCTATATTCAGAATATGGGTGGTACCAAGTCACAAAAGGCAAGTCTTGGCAAGGCTTTTTGGGAATGGTGCATTTCCAGAAATATTTGGGTAACGGTGCCACCATTTGCCGGGCGTTTTTACATGTTCTGGCACAGACCGACAATCACGGCATTTTAAAGACGAAACAGAGTGGATGTGCACAATAAGCTTAGTTAGGGAAACACAACAGCTTTGGTATGCCAAACATAGACATTATGGCATCCGGTCAATGCCACAATTACCACGTTATGTATCTGGAAACACTGATACAGATGCTGAAGCTGTTGATGCATTACACTGATAGTCAAGAACCTTTTTCTATGCATTCCCACCATTTTGCCTGATAGGCGTTGTGTGCAAAAGATAACATCGGAGAAGAGAGGGAATTTGTAGTGTGGCCAAACTGGCCCCACTCATACTGGGGACCCAAAATGAAAAACATGCTTAACCAGGTCAGTGCTTGACATTGTGCAGGTGTGATAATTTGTTATCTTTGCCAGTATCAGAAATCACTCACCCACTTAAATTAATTCCCTGGATTTGCTGTTTGAGATTAGCAGGGAATCCTTTCCAGATAGACGGAGTAGACTGTCCAAAACAACAGCAGACATTATCTTAGTTCTGGCGAAATTTCCACTGGGCGCAGTATGCAGTCTATATCAAGAAGTGGATGGTTCTGACCTACAGCTACTAAGTTACGCCACTCCAAAAGTCTGTTCCAACGTTTAAGTTTGTTGACTTAAATCTATGAACTATCTAGTTACAGTGCAGTAAATACTGCCGTGTGGACCCCTGTTCCCTCTTGTTTTGACAGCAGTGGCCACACTGTTGGGTACCCCCGCTTAAGTGATTTGTATAAAAGGGGTGGTATTGTTTTGCCACCCACGCGCTAGCTATAAGAATCTATGGGATTGTGCGGTTAGTTATATTATCTTCGAAGTTGTCCCCCTAATTCTCTGCAAAACTTAGTAGATTTATTAGTTAAACATTGAAATGTGTTGCTATTGCTTGTGTTGCTCAGAGAAGTCGACGCTATTCCATTCTTTAGAATAGATAATCTGAGTTAAGAACAATGCAATGTTTTTGTTGTGCAGATTAGTAAAGCAAAGCAGCAGGTATACTGGCGCACTCTGAATCTGCAAGCTTACCCGCCAGATAGGCGATCATGTGTATGCAGAGTGTTAAAACATTACCTTCTTGTGTACCAAAAATCTCCGAGGAACTACTAAGCAATATTTTTACGTTTCTGAACACCCATGCAGCAGTGTCCCAAGGACACTACTCACGTGGTTGCGTTCTGTTTTGACGCAGCGCAAAAAAAGGTTAGCTACTAGGGTATCACACCCAGTCTACCAGTTACGGCATGTCATCAGCTGTCTTCTAACCAAGCACCATTTCAGATATTCTAGCAACTGCGGGGTGGGCGAGAGAAAAAAACATTACAAAATTTTCAAGAAGCCCATTTGCCAGCCGCAAAACAATTTGCAACCCCGCCAGTTCTTACAAACAATAGACTCATACAGAGACTCATACAAGACTTATACAAATTATCACTTATTTGAAAAGGACATCAGTTAAGAGTTAATGCCAAATACACGAGAGCTACTTTACCGTGTGGGACTCTAACTGCATAATAAGTAAATGCAGAAGTGAATTTGAACTTTATTGAGTGTGTTAGAGAAATGTTAAAAAATGATGTAGTTCAAAAAGAGCTCAAAAATTTGCGGAGTCATGTATACTTTCTTAAAAATCCCCATGGAAGAAATAAACAGTGAGTTTGTGTTACTATATTTGTGGGTGAAAATTGACCGAACTCAGGACACTGTGTGTTGGGGGTCATCAAGATTACACGTACATGTCCAATCTTGAACCGTTAATCTTTTTATGTTACAAGTCAAATTCAACTTGAGAGCAAAATTGTTTGTGAAAATGGTTGAGATTTTTGCAAGCCATTATAAAAATGCAATGTCACAAAGACAACCTATAGGTTAAAACAGTGGACATTTAAACGAACATTGGTTTTCCGCGCTATTGAGTGTTAAAGCTGAACACAAGCACATCTGATCATGACTATACTAGTTAACTGATGTTGCTCGTGTTAACATGAACACAATTGTGGATGTTTGTTGATTGCCTGAAAGAAGTGTATAAAAAACTTGTGTTGTGAACATTTATAATCTGGCCAATGGAAGGCTTTTTTAAGGTCCGCCAGTTTACAGCGAACGTTATATGAATATAAATAAAAAGATTCAAACGAGACTTACTGTTCGAAGTTGATCCTGTTTTAGGACTAATGGTGAGTGGAGATGTAAACTGCCCCTCTCACCCTGCACATGGCAAGATCCAAACTCAAATTAGGTAAGGTAATGTCTTCGTTTAAAACTTAATTGCTATCCAAATGGGTCATTCTCTGGCACTCACCTCATGTTTTAAAAAATGGACTACGCACGTCGCAGATCGGGGTATCTTCAGTTTCATTTCACTCACCATTATTATAAATAGGATCACGTCCGAACAGGTAGTTCTCGGTGAATCTTTATTTTGTTCTGGGTTGTCAATTTTTCCACCGTCTACGTTCAAACAACCTGCCATCATGGGCTTATACACGACCAACTTGTCAAAAATGTAGTCCTTATAAAAAAATAGGTGTTGACTCTAACACTTGCGCGGTTAGCAGCATGTTGCGTACCGTGCCACTCTAAAAACCTAGAATTACTGTGACTGCAAGTTAATGATTCATGTTAAATCTATGATATTCATTGTAATTTTCATCCAACATAGTGTGTCAATTTATGTAATTTTTCCCTTTTAAATTCATTGGATGTTTTTGATTGCAACATATCAGATACATCCATGGATGGGCAGTATGTTTATTTTGCTAAAGTATGGGCCAATCGGCCTTCATGATGATGATAAATATGAACTGAAACCCCCATCTCCCTAATTGAAAGTTACAACCTCTTATGTTTCGACATTGCACACAAACCACAGTGATTGCAAACACAACTCTTGCCGTACCTGAAGTAATAACCACATTTTTTAAAACTCTACAAAAAAAGGCCCTCCAACGCCAAACCAGGGGAATCACAATGGAGTTTTTTCAGTGTTTTTAAGAAAATGAATGTTAGTGTTCACTTCTAATAACTGAGCAAGACCAATGCAAAAACAAGCAAAAGTTTCCTGTTTGGTGATTATTTAGAGCTAGGAGAGCATGCGTGGCACAACGGATAAGCGCAGGACTCATGACTAAGTTCTGAGTTCGAGCCCCGCTGAAGTCAAAGTGTTTGTGTCCTGGGCAAGATTACTCGTCTCAAATGCTTCGTTCACCCAAGAGAATATGGGGGCGCTGTTATGGGCGATATTACCAACTCTAATTGTGATAGAGGTGTGCAGCTCCTCCTAAGACAGCAGACACCTAGATGAAGCGAATGATTGTGACGATTTCTGATGCGGGTAAGGTAATAATAAATGGGCAATCGCGCCTTGAGCCCAGCGGGTGATATGTGGAGTTATAACCGACATTAATGATTATTTATTATTTTATTATATACGCTTGTTAAAAAAATGCCCGTGACAGACCTCCTTAATGGCCGCAGAATCAGTATTCAAACAAAAACGTTGGGAAAAGCGAAAAGTTAAAAGTTGGATATTTAAAAATCATACTTTGTCAACGATTATGTAAAGCCCAAGCCACTACCGGTCATGGTTTCAGAATGTAAACAATCCCAGCGCCGTCATTTCTGGTTCACGTTTGGAGGTTTATTGCATTATTGTATTGGACAGTGTTGTACAGCTACATGCAAGTGGTAAATCTGTGAACAACATACTACGGCATTTGTGCCCTTACACATGCATGGATCCCGAAATTAGGATTTTTAGGTAGAGTTGACAATATTAAATGTAGTTTTCATAACGGGTATATTATATGTCGATAGGTGCTGCCACCCTCGAAAATGAGGACACAAGGGACATTTTAAATTTAGGAAGAAAAATGAACGGAGATGGAGTGGTTTGGCGAGTGGTGGTTGTGATTGATTACCGATACACATATTTGGTTTGGCAGGCAAAAAAAAGGGTTGGGATTCTGAAAAGTGAACCCCAATTTAACCACTTGTGAAAATTAAAATTTACCAACTTTAAACCAATGGTAGCACTTTTCCGCCAATGTTCGCGTTCAAAATTTTGAAAGGTTTGCCAGTAATGGCAAAGAAAGAATGTGCGGTTTCTTCCATTGTGTGGAAAACAATTCGAGGGTTGACAATAAGAAGCCTTAACTCCCAATATGCTTATGCGAATGTGATTATTTTACTAAGAAGTCTATATCTTCATTTCTCAAAATGTAACCATCTCATAAAGCTCATATAGTGGTATACTGTAAAGCCAAAATTATGTATAAACTTAGTAAACAACAAGAACAATTTTTATTATGAACACAGATTCAGAAAAAGAGATCGTTAATATAAGAATTACGTGCTGCGTTGACGTCCTTCTGATGGTAATGCAAAACGGTAATCTGTGAGTTACATCTTCAATTAGCTATGATTGACATTATTTCAATCAGATGTTTAAGCATGCCATCCCTTTGTCATGTTTACAAGAAATCATAAATATAAGTGGGATAGGAAGTTAAAAAGCTTTGCAAGTGTGGCAATTGTGCAAGCTATGAAGGCTCAACTCATTGTTTGGCCAAAATACAGTTCTCCATCAGAAGGTCGTAATCAGAGTTAAGGCTTTTGTAGAAACAAAGTGTATTGTTATACTAGAGATTGTGAAGTGTTCTTTTGCTTTATAGGCAATGGAAGTAGACTTGAGTTAAGAGTTCATGGTTTTCAGAATCAGTAGGTGTTACATATTTTTTTGTTGGTACCAAAATTCAGAATCACCAAAAAGTGAAGTACGCTTCTGTTTGTAACCCTCGATTGTAACACAGCTATCGTTTAAATACGCTTTTAAAACCGTACGTAACGGGATGGTCAACACGTCCTTCTATCCGGATGCGCGTCGAGATTATGGTATATTCCAACTTACTAGTTTAATTTCGATTCGAAAATTACTAGTACTAGTATTAGATATGTTACTATTTTTCGATATCGAAATTTGGTAGTTATTTTGATATTAATATATTCGATATACAAAAAGTGTATATTTTAAAGCCAAATGATTTACTTTTAATTCTAATAATGAGACATGCCAATGGAAAAATGCATAACAAGTGACTGTTTTGGTGGGGTTTTTAGAGCTATTTGTTTAAAAGAAATTGCCAAGAGACGACCCTCCTACTGGTCCGCGAACAGTATTAAACACAAAAAGTTGGAAAAGCGAAAAAAGTTGGTATATTAAAAAATCAAAATTTTGTCCAAGATTACTGTTTAAGTCCAAGGCCAATACGGTCATGGTTTCAGAATGTAAACAATCAGCGCCCTCCATTTATGGTCAAGTTGATGGTTTTGGATTTCATCCCTTTGGAAGGTTTTAAAAGAAATCATCAATATAAGTGGGATAGGAAGCTAAAAAGCTGTTGCAATTGTGGCAATTGTGCAAGCTATGGAAGCATCAACTATTGTTGGGGGCCAAATACAGTACCATCGAAGCGTCGTAGTAACCTCAGAGTAAGGCCTTCTGTGTAGTAAAACAAATGTTGCTACCTATGAGATGTGTGATGTGAAGGGTTTTTGCTTTATAGGCAATTGGAAGTAGACTTCATGGTTAAGGCTTCATAGGTTTCAGAATCTGTAGGTGTTACCGATTTTTTATGTAGCCAAAAAATTCATAATCACCAAAAAGTGAGAGTTACGTCTTCTGTTGTCAACCTCGAATTGTAACACACGCCGATCGTTTAATAAGCTTTAAACCGTAACGGGAGTCAAAACGACGTCCCTGGATCCCGGTGCTGCGTTCGAGATATGAGTATATTTTTAAAATACTAGTAATTTTCGATATTCGAAAATTACTAGTATTAGATATGTTACTATTTTCGATATCGATGTGGTAGTATTTTGTATATTACTAATATTCGCTTCAAAAAGTAGTATTTATTTTACAGAAAAATGATTTACTTTTAATTCTAAAACTGAGCAATGCCAATGGACAAAATGCAAAAGTTGACTGTTTGGTGATTTTTAGAGCTTTGTTTAAAGAATGCCCGAGACAGACCCTCCTTAATGGTCTGCAGAACAGTATTCAACAAAAAGTTGGAAACACGAAAGAAACGTTCGGGATTATTACCTAAAAATTCAAAATTTTTCGTCAAGATTTACTTGTTTAAGTCAAAGCCAAATACCGGTCCTTGTTTTCAGAATGTAAACAATCAGCGCCCTCATTGGTACAAAGTGATGGTTGTGTTTTGGGTATTTCATTATCGTATGGGAACATTTGTTGGTACAGGTATACTGCAACAATACTAATAATGATTATATAGCGCCTTTTACACAAGCGCGGTTGCTTATTATTATTACGCTGCATTCAGGAAATCGTCACAATCATCTGCTTCACCTTGGCCGGCAGCCTGTGACCAGTCGACTCAAACCTTCAGCACTTAGATTGCTAATTAGCAGGCCCCTTAACGGCTCCCCAGATTCGTTAGGTGGGACGAGGCAATTGAGATTAAGTGTCTTGCCCAGGGACACAAACACGTTTGACTACAGTTGAGGACTCCTTGAACTCACGGTCTAATGAGCATGAGTCCTTCGCTTTTCCACGGAACTACACGTGCTCGGTAAAGCTGTGAACCACACATGTTAAATACGGCCATTTTGTGTAAAACCATGGGATCCCGAAATTCTTTGATGTCAGAAATAGCCGAAAATTTACAATTTTAAGGTAGATTTGACAATATTAAAGTCAGTTTTTCATTGAACGGTTATATTTATGTCGATATAGCACCCTAGCAAATGAGAGAAACATGAACAAAGTTCTGAGAGAGAGCCGGACCTTTCAAGTTGAGTCGGTCGGGCGATTTATCTTTTATCCAATTGACTCTAAAATCTGAAAAATATATTATTTTATTTCACTCGCTTGGCTTATGTACAGCAGCCCGGGAAGTGACATGTAAGAAATATTTTTTTTAAATTTAATTTTTGCTTTTTTTAAGTTTTTTATTTTTTTCTTTTTATAATTTGATTATTTAATTTGTAGTTTAAGTAGTTCGAGAATAATAAAAAAAAATTTCGAAAATAATTAGATTTTATAACTATATTTAAAAATCTTACCTGTTGTTTACGATCCGTATTTTGGGGGCAAAAGTTTTGGAAGAAATTCGAAATGCATCCTGCAAATATCAAGATATACAAGTCTGTGAGGCCTTTCTGGTCTGAGAAATTACAGTACTATTTCACAGGAAGTCGCCATGGGTGTGAGAGGGCTAAAACCAAATTCAAAGTAGTCTTCACAGCTACAGGCGCTCAACGTGGGATGCGCGGTATAGATTCCTATGCCAGCCGCGACTCCGCTTTCGTGAACGAAAAACGTGGCGTTTAAATAATTTGGCCATTTGTACACAAACACCCCATTACAAAGCCATATATTAATTAAATTACTCCCATCAGGTGAAATAAACAGGTGAGTCATATCAGTAAATAGATTTCATCTTGATGATGCAAAATCCGCAATAATTTGGACACAACATAATGTACCTGTACTTTTTTTTCAAGTCTTGAGGTGTCAATTCGATGCACACTAGTCGCCATAGAAAGCCTCTCAGTAAATACTTCTTCACACTCGCATAGGAGGGGTCCCACTGTCCCGCCTCAGAGAAAACACGTTCCCCAGAATCTTTTCCCAATAACTTGCACCATCATGACTATCCAAAGGCACCATTATTATAATTGAAAGAAAATGTGAGAAAATGATTGATCGGAGTCGGAAAATTAGGGGCAAAACATTTAATTTCCATGTGCGCTAGAAGCGGTCATTTTGTTTTGGTTCTTCTCGCACAGTTTAAACTATAATGTTTGTTTTTTTGTTAAGATGGTTCTAAATTACTATAACCATAGGGGTTTGCTACCTTTGAGGATTTTTATGAGACCCTTTTCCGAACATGTATTCTACTATTTGTTTCTACAGAAAATGGATTTAAAACATACTGAAAATGCTTACATTTTAAAAACTACAAAAATAAAAAAACTAATAAAACATTAATAATTGTAATTATCTTTAGGTACCACCGAACCCAATTTCACAAATATATCTAAAATAATGTTCGTACACTCTGGAACGTCTCGTTGGTGCGGGGGGGGGCAAAAGACCCAGTCTATTTTCCTCGAACGAGGCAGATTGTGATTGAGTCCCTTCCCACATGGGTCGTTTTGAAATTTCACCTCATTTTGGTCATGTGATCCCACAAAATCCGGGTTCTTAGCACATGAGACCCTGACTTCTACACTCATTTAAAACCCAGAGGTGCTAAGTACTTTTTTTCTATGTCATGAAATGTTTACTGCATCATCCGACATCATGTTTTATTGCATCATACTTTATACATAATGTTTACCTGCATCAAAACGGTCCAGTCTACTGTTTTTATTTATTACGCACAAAAAAAATATTTCGAACTCTCTGATATACATCCTTTAATATTCCATATCCGTCCACAACGCTATAAAAAATCTTTGGCTAAACACAACACAAAATTAATCCTCCACAAGGGGGTAGTAAATTAGTAATGATAATACAATACGCCGTAACCCTACTTCTTAATTCATTACCAACATACTTGTGATGCCCTGCATAATACATGAAGGATACACATTGATTCCCGTGTGGCCTCTTTCTCGAGCGTTTTTGATTTCATAAGATACCCCAGCGCTAGTTTCTAATTATTTGTCATAGTTTTTTTAACCAAAAATGTGCACACCAGCGTCAAATATTCAAACACACACGACTCCTTGAAGGAATTGACGTAAAATAGTTTTGATGACATTTAAAACCATGCCACATTTCGGGCACCTAAATGTCTTAAAGTGTCTTTAAGAAGGTTATAAAATAAAGGAGACATAATAGCCGATTCGATGTTATTGAACGTCGGTTCAGCCTACATCTGTCTTTTCAAGACGGACGTTAGTACGGTTACATTATTTCCATAAATGCTATCCTTATATAGTATTGGTTGTTCCAAAGTCAGTGAGATTTTCAATTTCAGTAATTAAATGTTCATTATTTATTATGGCTGTCTACTCATCCGAGTCACTTGCAGGTGCTTAGCCTTTATAACCGGCCCTCGTTGCGCAGTGACGTGAGACGTGACCGGCAACACTTTTGTGCGTACTTTATAGCAACTCCAAATCTTATTTCACTGGAAGTGAAAACAAACTTCCATTCGTACGGCGGGCTGTTTGCAGCCTTTAGGCCATTTCTTTGGATTCTTTCTCTGGCTTTAAATGTAACTAATAGGCATTCCAAACTGCACATGCTTTGTCTTAAGGGGTTTTGACGTGTGATTTGTTACGCGCAAGCTGCTTTTACACCTTCACATTCTGTTTAGAGCCCAGTCATGGACAATGGAAGAATTTTAGTTTTGAAGCTGCTGAAAGTATCATGCGCAGATACCGCGATAACGTGCGCTTGTTTGCGTTTTTTAAAATCGCGCATCTCTACGCATGCGTCCTGCTTTTCCGCATACCGAATATGGCGCATATTTCTTAGCCGCCCAACCAGACCCCAATTTGAAAAAAGTTCCAATTTCAGGGTTTTTTCGCGGCGTGGAATGGAAAAAGTATCGGTTGACCTCATTTTTTATTTTATTCAAAATTTTGGAGAACGACATCGGGACCTCACCATATTTGAGAATTACAAAATTTTATCGAGAGGTTTTTATTTTGGTAGTGCATCTAAACCGTCAAATGTTGACTTTTCCCATGACTTGCGTGGTTTAAAAAAGGTGACACCATCCCAATTTTTGTTGGCTATAGCTCAAAAACAAAGTCCGGGACCCCCCCATTTTTTATTCCGATTCTTAATCAGCAACGCGTTGTAAATACCATATATTGTGAATTAGGAAAATTGTATCGAGTAGATCACTACACGTCAAACCCTTAAATATAAAATAATTGTTTATTTTAATCTCAAATCGTGGCCTTTAGCCAAATTGCTAGAGACTTTACAACTTATAATTACTAGACAGAACAATGCAACTTAGAGGAAGCAGCTTAAGCAGCGCCATATTGCAACATTCAAACAACTACACGAACACACACCGGGTGGGTAGTGCAAGCTTTCATGGTTCATTTGCCCATTTCAATGCACCATGGAGAAATTGGCATTCAGGTTTTAAATATATCTGTTATACCAATCAAATCCCAATGGGAGTTCCCGAATTAAATCTAGCAAGTGTCCCACTGAGATTCGATTCGAGGACCCTTTGCTCCAGAGGCCAAGCTTGCTAACCACTAGACCCCGCCACTTTCCTCAGTGGCGTGGTCTTAACTAGCTGTTACAATTTCAGCCTCCTGCCTATAAAATTATTTACAATACGACGGCGCATTTTGTGTCCAGTTTTACATTGCGGGCTATGCATGGGAAATCACATCTCAAATAGTCGCCTTATGACTCGAGGCGCATTTAATTATGTGTTTGCTGGGTCGCCTGTTGGGAGGGCGGTGGAATCATTTCATCATTGATCGAAATTGACCCATCATAAGCTTTCTTATTATCTTTTATTCCAATCAGCCTTTGCATACCTGGGATATTTTTTGACACTTGGAGTGATGTAAATTCTTCCAAAATCGCGAGCTTCCATTTAAATTCTACAAAAATGATCAAATGTATGATACTAATCTTCAGGAATTAGTGTTCTTATGACATCATATCACGAGGGCATTTAAATATTGTATGGGGCTGGGTGTTTGAACATGTAATGAAGTAAGGCTATTTGCCATTACCATGAAATGTGATTGATACTGACTTTCCCTCGTAACTGAGAATCACATTCTCATGTAACAAATTTACAATCTCAACGTCCAA
>JAMKCH010052480.1:0-84447 GCA_023653785.1 Ophioderma brevispina
TAAAGCGCCTTACTCAAGGGCGAAACACATTGGCCTCACTAGTCAGTGGGGCTCGAACTCACAACCTTTGGGGTGCGAGTCGGGCGCTTTATCCACTGGACCACATGTGCCCTCTATATCATGAAAGTACAAATAATCTGGTACATCTCACAAACCACACCAGCCTTGTCCCCTAACGCATATACTTTTTACAGCTTAATAATGCCAGATATGTCGACTCTGCGACTCGAAAACCGTCAGTTTCCAAATGTTGAGTCTCACACTCGAAATATCAAAATCATCAAATTTCGAAATTTCACAAAATTGCAAGTTTCGAGTCTGTGACTCGAAATTTGCATAATAAATATGTTAAATAATAGAAAAACGAATTGATAGAAATATATAATGACTGTTTTGGAAACCATCTTGACCACAACAACAATAATAATAATATAATAAATTATAATAATAATAATATGTTAAAAATATTAATTGATAGGATCATATAATGACTTTTTATAATGATCAATTATTATTATGAAAATAACAAAATATAATATTAATTATAGAAACAAATGGTATAAATACTAATTAAAGTTTATTAATAACAATAATAATAATTCTAAATATGTTAAATAATAAAAACGAATTGATAGAATTATATAATGACTGTTTTGGAAGCCATGTACACCAAAACAATAATAATAATATAATAAATTATAATAATATTAAAACAATATTAATTGATAGGATTATATAATGACTGATTCTGAAGCTATCTACACCAAAATAGTAACAACAATAATAATAACAATAATAATAACTCTACAGTGGAATATGGGGAAATTTTAATGATTCATTTGGTTATAATGAGTTCTTTTCTTAATTAAATTAATATTCATATCCTTTGTTATTCTAGGGTATTATCCTTCATTTGTTATCAAAAACGGAATAAACCGCAATAAATGAAATTTCGCCCTAAACGTTCTGAGTGAATAACAAAAGCCTAACGTAGGGGAGAGTATAATAATAATAATAATAATAAATAGTTATAATTATATAATAAAAAATGGCATTTTTATAATAATTATAATAAATAGTGTTAAATAATAAATAATAAAAACGAATTGATAGAATTATATAACGACTGTTTTGAAAGCCATGTACACCAAAATAATAATAATACTATAATAAATTATAATAACAATAATATGTTTAAAATATTAATTGATAGGATTATATAATGACTGTAATGACTTATAACATGAAGAATTTTTAGACTTCAACCAGGGGGTTGACACTTAGCGCCTGTCGTCTTTTGCTCCTTTACCCCTCAATATGGCTATGGAAAAAAACGAAAGTTCGTGCATATCAACGAAATTTATGGTCCCTCCTGTATAAATTAACATCATGTTATAGAGGTACGTGTTCGCTGTTTGAAACCATGACAGTAACGAACTTCGCATTGCAAGACTCGGCTATATATAGCGCCCTCGGTCGCACCAAGGTCCATCCCAGTTTAAGGGGTTCATACACTAAATGTTTCACAATGTTAATTATTTTGTTTTTTAAATGTGCCTATTTCAGTTATTTCAAGGTCGAATTTGGTATGTTTAGTATCAAAATTTAGATCCTTTAATGTTCTTTAGGTTTATTCAATCTATTTTTATGAATCAAGGTTATATATTTTGCAACAGCCCTTGGAGTCTACACATTCGGGTCCCTTCAATTGAAATCCCCTGGAAATAGTTTAGTTCCCTACGATTTGTTTGTGTAAAAAGAACTTAATTAACCTTATGTTCTATATTATAGCAATTCAGAAATTTACAGCTTTCATATAACACCAATTTTACGTTTTAAGTCCAAATAGTCTACAAGATTATCGCCTATGTATTGTTATCCCCGAGTTTTGTCTGGAGTTTTTAGTGCTGTGTCTCACCCCTTAAAATCTAACCCGAATCGTTATAGCGCCCTCGGTAAACCAAGGTCCAGGGACCACTGTTTGTCCACAAGTGTCATCTCCTTATTTTAATCCTCCTTGCTTCTACCACAACGTAACATAACACTCAGTGAAAATTTCACTGACCACCCAGGGTTTCACTAGGATGATTTGTAGTATTACATGGCTGTTTATAGTTATATAATCCTTATTTTTATTTAAACTTTCTTTTGGCAAGGTAGCTCGTTCAGTGACAAAGCTCTTATTTCAAAGGAGGGCCTTGCATTTAAAGAAAGCTAAAATTAGAAATTCATGCAATGTGTACATTGTAAGGCAAAATGTTAAATATGATGAAACTTCAAAGACACTTGAGGCAGTACAAACTATAAAATATGCTTAAATAGGATCTGTAAAATAGTTGATATATTCATGGTATTATCATAGTTGCAGTGGATAACTGTATATGAAGACTATTCCATATTCTGTTGCTCCCACAGGAAAGGGAGTGTCCGTAACCTGACCCATCTGACACACTTTTTTCTGAATTCAAAAACTCGTCACGGAATAAAGTATGTTTATTCCGTTGTTTCCGAATTCATAAGTGTGTCAGAAAAAAGTGTGTCAGATGCGTCAGGTTACGGAAACTCCCCACATTGAATGTGCATTTGGCTTACATTTAGGTTTCAATTAATATCTCTAAATGTGGTACGTACACAACTTTATCATAGCATACACAGTACACAACTAGTAATAATTTTGAAAAAAAGGAATATTCTTGCCTAGGTCATATAATTTTATCCATCAGAAAAGCAGGTTCTATTCTTGTTCACTGAACTTTTTAATGTCACAACTAACTTCTTGGTAAAGGTTTGATTTAGAAGTCCATTGATGTGATGTGTTGTAGAGCGTGAGATTCTATTCAAAAAGCTCATTTGCATACTTGGGACTTCTAAATAAAACCGCTACTAACTTCTTTATAACACTGGCAGCTCAGAGTCATATGACAAATTCTGTATCCCGCCTAGGAAACTCCCGCCTTATTCCCTGGTCAGTGATCCATATGAAAGCATCAAAATAGCTTACAGATGAAGGATAAGTCTGTAGAATTTTCATAAGGTAAATTTCCTGGTAAAATATCCAATTTTATCCCTAATAGGTTACTGTTGGTTTTATCACTTATAAAATATGGTACTTATACTGGTTACAAACATGCAAATATCTGATTTTAATGATTTATTTCCAAATCTCTGAGAGTGCCTTTAACAGCCCATAAAAGCATTAAAGAGACACTGGGAAATTTGAAAAATAGTACGCCCTCTAGATTTTCAAAGTTGATATTTTTGCATGGTTATAAACCTTGTATATACATTAATCCTTACCTGAAATTATTAAAGCAATATTAGCACATTTTTTTGAAGAGCGCCCCCAATTTTTCAAAAAGTTTGGAGATTTTTACACGTTGCTTGGTAACATGCTAGTAAACTATACCTGTGAATGGTTAAGCCGAAAATGTCTATGTGTCCAAAGGAAGGCATTTGTATTATTATCGGGATCCCCCGATAAATAATTCAACGGCTGCTGGAAACGTCCTTCCAATGTGAAATAGCCGGAAATAGTGCCCAAGTCGTTTCACGGTTATCCATTAGTTGTTTTTATAGTTCAGGCATCCAGTTAGAGTTCTTTTCTCGAGGTGGCGACTATTTCACCTGGACGGACCTAAATGTAGCATTCCAGCTGTGCTGTTAATCCATCTTGGGTCCCAATTCGAAATTACAAATCGCTTATTTTGTGAGAAATACGCATTTTTTAAGCATTCTCTTCGCATGTATAGTTTCCATAGACAATTACCAACGTAACATGTGCCAAAATATCAAATTGTGAAATGGGGGGGGCGGCTCCTTTCACAAAATGTGCCAATATTGCTTTAAGGCTTAAACCCAAATCAGAAAAAAAATGGGTAAACGTTTGAACACAAGAAAACACACGCTGGATTGGAATTCCCACGGCATGCAACCTTTTTGAACTAATCTGTGACTCAATGAGTACGAGTCTATATATTCATGTAATATACCCATTTGTTGGATTAGTTTACGGAAAACATAAAAAGAGCCCCTACAAATTACATGGTGTCTTTAGCCTCTTGTTAATGTCCTATCTGTTTTTAGTAGGGTTTATTTTTTTATGTGTAAAATATATCTCTGTCCTTCCAATGGCCTAGACATCATTTGTGAGCAAATTGACGAAATTTCATATTTTCTGAAAATGTGCCATGCCGCTGCAACTTTTTTAACCCATGATATATTCTGTATATGATAACATACGTCAGTGACTTTCAAGTGACTTCCATCTTAACCTTCAACCCTACTGGTAGATCCTTTCATAGGTATCACACAAAGTCAGTTGGCAGGCCTGTGTTCAATTTAAAGGAGCACATAGAAGTTCCCCAGTTCCCAATTGGGTGCTAATAGAGGAATAAGGGAGTACGTTTTTATACAAGGATAAGAAATAACAGTGAGTCAATTGAACTAAATGCGAGGACTATTTTATTCTTCTAGTCGCAACGATCAAAAAATGTAAGTTGCTTAACTTTTTGATCTTTAGTCTAGGAATACAGACCAACAATGTGTTAAGGTCAACATCAAACTATTCCAAAATGATTCGTTCCCATCTACCATCGTTTAATATTGGCCTATATAGGGCATTGGCTTGTACCTTCCATAGACCTGTAGTACTATCATAATGAGCCGTATAACTAGCAAAGCAATTACTCAAACTGTTTAAATACGCGTTTTCAGTTTATCCCAAAGAGACGAACACATGGCACCGATTTTCTAGAAGAATTGGAACATTCCGAAATTTTAATCCCAGAATGATCTGACCGTATTCCACTTTTGTGTAACACATAAATCGTAGTAGGGCAAACTATTACTTTAATGGACATATAACGACCCAATGACGACATACGATCCTGGAAATTCGGCAACAAACAACTGAAAGTGAAAAACAAAGTTGGCAAGTTTCAGTAGGATAAATATAGTTTATAAATACTGCCCTGACTAAATGGAGCATTTTACAATCGGCTCCAGTACAAACTTTACCCCTTATGCTACAATGCACAAGTGGAAAAAAAAGTGCGTGACCTGTTGATATGTGGCATTGCACGAAGATTAGGAAAACCGATCCTGAAAAATTCATCTATGGCTTATTTATTTACGGGTGTTTTCTAGTTGATCAGGACTACCACCTGGTAGGTTCAGTGCTTTTTGAGATCAGTTACCAAATGACCTCTCAAAAACCATGACCTAAGACAGGATATTATGGAGGCTTACTGTGTGTTGTGCGGTTGGGTTTTGGGGGGGGCGCTAAAAAAATGAAACAAGCGCTCACATGAAATGAATAGCACACAGTTTAGTCACCAACTGCATTATTTCAGCATAATAAAGTGCAGGGTGCCAGGGAGCTCGTTTCATTTGTTTCACACATACAGTTGGCCATATATGACAGTATGAAGGCTGTCACAACTTCCCACTGACTTATACACACAAAGACAAAGAACGTGGAATGTAGAAAGCTCCATGATCATACTAAAAGTAACGCCGAGGTAGAAAAGCTTAGGTATTAATGCTCAAAAATGCAAGTATTAAAACATATCCGGTGCAAGTTAAGGAAGGTTTTGTATAGCAAAGTGCAGCTTCAATCTGTATCTTAGCCATCCAAAGCTTGCCTAGCCATCACAGGTCAACGAGAAGGGATGCCAGTAAGATGACCGCTACCGGTACTCAGTAGGAGGTAAAATATACTTAGCTAGTTCGTATCAACTCTGTATCGTAGCCATCAAAGCTTGCCTTGGCCAATCACAGGTCAAAGAGGACGGGATGCCAGTAAGAGGACCGCTACGGTATAGCAGTAGGAGGTAAACTATCCTTAGGATATGTTCGTATCAACTCGTATCTAGCCATTCCAAGCTTGCCTAGCCAATCACAGGTCAACGAGAAAGGGGATGCCAGTAAGAGGCGTACGGTAATAAGTAGGAGGTAACGATCATTAGGATATGATTCGTATCAATCTGTCATCTTACCATCCAAAGATTGGCCTAGCCAATCACAGGTAACGGAAGGATTGCCCGTAGAGGACCGCTACGGTACTAAGTAGGAGGTAAACTAACCTTAGGATATGTTCATATCAACTCTGTAACCCTGTAAATAGGGACATCACAAGATGGCCTAGCTACACAAGGACAAGAGATAAGGATGTCAGTAGTCGGAAGCCGGGGAGAAAGCTACTCAATCTGAGGAAAACTATCCTTACATGTTAACTCAATCTGCTAACTGTAGCCACAAAGTTGCCGAGATAATCTATTCACAGACAAAGAGAAAGGGATGTCAGTAAGAGGGCGCTCCGGTATTCGATCAGTAGGAGGTAAACTATCCTTCACATGTTAGGCATTTCCCTTCTGTAACTTAGCATCTAAGAAACGTTCCAGCCCTAATCAATGACAAAAGAGGAAGGGATAAGAGTAAAAGAAAATGTACTCAATCGTGGTAAAACTATCCTTTACGCAAGTCCACACCAACCTGTATAACACAGCCATCCAACTGCTTGCCAAGCTGATCACAGGGCGAAGAGGAAGGGATAAGAATAAAAGGAAAGCGATCAATATGAGGTAAACTATTATGGCATGTTCACATAAAAGTTCCTAATCCTTGAAAGAATTATGTAAAACTCAAAAAAAATTTGCCAAACTTTGGGGGATGTGAATGTTTCAATCTATACGTGGGAAACCCGGGATATATGGGGTGATGGTTGTTGAATACACAGACAACCTTTTATATATTTCACACAGGTGACCGCCCCCATTAATGGTTATCAAGTATCTTTAAAAAAAAAAACCTCCCCTGCGTTGGTTACAGTTTTGTGATGCATTCCTAGCTTTAGATTGATCACATTTCACACATCAAGTCCTGAGCATTGACTACTATTACATCGTAATCCACCGGTTACACGATTGTCAAATCAAAACAACTGAGCCCAGTACACCATTTAAATGATAACTGAGTTATTTATTTTAATTCTATCGACAATTATCAAAGTTACAAGTTCAAAATAACTTACCTGTGGCAACACTTAAATTCCAAGATGGGTTTGTCAAACGGGTAGAAGTTGACAGAATGATTGCATTTTTGTGTGCCTGAGTGTTGTGTCAGCGTTGAGAGAGAGAAGAATACTAGTTACAGCAGGGACCTGGTTTGCCAACACATACACTATTGAAACTCAAGGGGAATTACCATTACACGAGACAATATTTTAAGGGTGTTGCTAGGTAGACTGGGCCAATGTTGCATTCTTGGGATGTGAGGGTCAAAGCCTAGCCAAACTTTTGACGCATTAGTCGACAATGGAGAGACTGAGAAGGCGCACACCATAAATAAAGCCATTGAAGACACGAAAAGTAGATCGCGCTAATTTGCACCCGCGTGACAATATTTTGAATGTTTGTTGAATCGATTCTCAAGATCACAACTGAAACTTCAAAAAAAGGTGCAATTTTGTATCATTTACTGTAGAATTTTAAGAAAAGTGCATATGAACAGCCCCCACGATTTTGAGCCGACGTGCACGCCTCATAGCGGCTTCGACCAGGGCGGAAGTCGAGGGCCTAGTTTAGACACGCATCGGAATTTACAAATATGTGATAATCTCAAGATGATCAAGTTTATACTCTTTCAATTTATTATTATAATCACCCTCACTGGAAACGTCCCCAAAGGCAGCAAAATATCTCACACCGGATTTGGTTTTTGCCGAAATAACTACACATTACACCTACATCGTGGAGTGTAGTTAATAGTTTGTTGTGCGCCAGCAGAATACATAGTTACGGCAGGGTGACTCTGCTTCTGGTTTTGTACCACCTATAGACGTATGACAAACTCCGAGGGGAATTACCATTTACTATTAATTGGTGGTATGCTAAGGAAGTCCATGTGCTTACAGGGACAGTGGGGTCACGTTGCCAAGCAGGGATTGGATTGAGTATCATGTTTATATACATATATCTGTGTAGGACCTACATCTGTCAAAATTGAGTGTATTGTGTTCCATTTAGGCCTTAATGACAATGTTCAGTCTTCAGTTTGGTGGGCTTTTTCGACCTCTGATATTTATGTGATTTTCTGCTTGACAAAAAAACAAACATAGTAGCTACCTCATTTTTTATTGGCGGCAAAATTAGGCTTCTAAATGGATAACGTCTGTCATGCTGTGGTGATGGATAGATGTGATCTTCTTCTGTCGTGTGTCCACCAAAAAGGTTAAACATTTTCGCCGATCTTTTGTTCTAGCTGTAGCTAGAGTGTCAAACTTGGGATATTGTAGCGGAAACTAAGCCCCTACCTAGTCATGTAATTCTATTCCCCCAGTGTCCTCCCTGGGTCGCAGGGGGTAGGGAAAGTAATAGGTCAATCGTGTCAAAAAAGGTACACATTGGCCATATTACTAGATGAGCTAGAGGTAGCCAAACTCAGGTATATTGTGGGAGGAAACAATCCCTACTAAACCATGTAATCATTTCCCCAGGGGCCTACTGGACCTGACAGCGCGTAAGTCAAAAAGTCAACATGGCACACAGAGTTAAATTGGAAGGTCATACATTTTGCCATCTTTTTTTAGATGAGCAGAATACCAAAAAAGGTATGTTTTGTATGACATACGCCAGCTACTAAACATGTAATTCATGCCCGTGGGCCTCCCCGAGTCTGTCTTGTTGGGATGTCAATATCGCACAAAAGGTCAAACCAACACCCAAAATTGAGTATAAGAAGAATTAAGTTTAAGCTGATGAGGATGGGGTTGATAGTACGAATAATACAAGAAACAAAAAAGAATAATCATGATGATGGTGATAACCAAGAGAGGAACCGCAGAACCAATAGTTTGCATTTGTGTTTGGGTGCTTGGGTTGAATATCATTCCCCGAAACACCAGCACACAACCACGGGAAAGAAAGGCACTCGACAATGGGGGGAAGTACCACCACCCACAGATGAGTTAGGCAAGCCGTAGGCAAAAAATACCGGAAAAGATGGGCATGGCGCTTAGCAGTGTCCAACATGATCGCATCCCCCCCCCACCTAACTTTCCCCTGCCATTGGACACTGTGTATTAAATTCCACCAAGGAAGTTTGCTCTTTGTGTTGTGCTTGCTGGACAATGAAGGAGTGCTGTGTGAGTCTATTGCGCCAAGTTGTGGACAATACATCAATCACGAGAAAACCTGATTTTTTCAATCAAGAAACTGCCAGTGGGGCTCAACTAGAAAGCCAAATTTTCTGTAAAAAAATATACATGAGAAATGGTGTTTTCAAATCTTGACTTTACAGAGTAACTATCAGGCTTCTTAAGGGAGTGGTATGGTTGAAGCAGGGAACTTTGATTGCTTTTTCTTAATTCCTAAATAGTGTATATAAATATTACACATCTAGTGTAGCCCAAGTCACAAAGTTTAAATTCATGTAAAATTTTGCCATGGTGCCATGGTAACCACGCTAGGCCTATGATTGGCAAACACTAGAACGGGACGCTAACAAATATAAAGCTTACTGCGAGACGAAACTTGGGTGGCATGTGACGGGGGTAAATACGCCGGAACCATTTTGATTCCGGTGCCATGGCAACCGGCAATCGACCCAACATCATAATTTAATGGCGTAATTTGAATTTGGAACACAATTTGAAATCCGGCCTTATGGTTCACTAGCCCTCTATGTGCTTAATATGTGTGCAAAATTGCATGTGAATAGCTGTAGAGTTCTCCAGTTACGTTCGTTTTCGTATTGGTTGTTTGCGTATTTAACGAACAACCGATTGTTATGGAACCTCGAAACATTGAGACAAAATTGAGGGCGCTTTTAATGTGAACTTATGGAGGATTTTTTTTAATTTCATTTTATATGAAAATATATAATATTAATGAAAGAATCATCGAATCGTACCAGTCTGTAATTATTTTTAAAATATTTCTTAATACGCAGGGGGAGAAAAGAATACAAATCTACATAAAAAAATCACTACCCAGGATATTTAATTACTTTAAAATATGGACAAATATATGAGTATTGATTTACTTCGCTAGCCCAAAATAAATTGCGTGGAATGGACCATATTAAATAATATCTTTTAAAAATCTATTTAAAATAACCCATTAAATTCTTCACATGATATCCTTATCTAGGGAGAATATGGTTTGGCTAATGTTCCAGTACATAATTGTCGCGTACACTGCCTTCATGGTGGATCGAGCATATCTCGGGAACCGAATGTCCGATGCGATCGAATAAGAAGCATTTTGTAGATTTTACCCATCTACACAATCAAGACATGATATCTCATGTTGTAATGCGGTCGTCGTTTTATATGGAACAAATTATTTACCAAATTCGGGACCCCATACCCCCCCTTAAATTGAGAAACCAGGTGCTATAAACTAGAAAAGTGCACCGTTATATAAATTTAGTTCTTGATCAAGAATCGGGTTTTTAAGGTTTTTAAGTTTTCGTTTATTCAAGAAAGCAGATTTTTGAATGAGAACAGGGAGTTTAGAGTTATTTTACGCCATATTATCGCATTGGGTTGAACTCTCGTAAACATGGTTAAAGCAACTTTGTGGGAATGGGACTTGAAAACCACACCCTCTATTATGTAGGCTGTCATGTATGTGTGGGTTTTTTTTCGGTTAAAAGCAAAATTCCTCTTGATCATTGGTTTTGGCGTGTTTGCCTGTGTAACTGTTAGAAAAAAATTAATCTGGAATTTTTTCAAAACGTTTTTAGGGTGTAAATCCAAGATGGCTTCCAAAACATTAATTCCTTATATTAGTATTTGAACGCAGTTTAAGAGTTATGAGGTCCAACGTGACCAAAAATAACCATATTTTTGCATACAAAGAGTTCAACAACCGTAACTTCAATCATATAGAAAGCACATTAAACAAATCCAAGATTCTGTACGTCAAAAAATGCCGCCTAAAAGCATTATGATAAAACGCTGCAATTAACACTAATCAAGATGAATGGATTCAATTATGGATCTGTGGTGCTAGAACCCACATGACATTCTTTTTGTTAACAACTTCAAATCCAGATGGCTGCGCCAAGTGGCCGCCGAACAGCCGCTCATGGAACTGGGTAATTAAGACAAATACCAAGGTATTTATCCATTTGGGGGCAGAAACCTAATTCATACTCGACAGAAGAATAAATGCCAAACAATTCTGTGTTGCTAACACGATTTGAATCCAAGAGGCGGCCCACCGTAAGCCTGGATAATAGTAAAATTAGTGTTATGTTTTTCACATGATCCATGTCATAAAAATAATGTTGTCATCCTTCTCCTAAAACAGATAAACAAAACCCGTAGTCCTTTCCTATCGAGGTGCAATACATTGGAGCAACCTATTGGAGAATATCAGCAGTCTATCACTTGAGATGTATTCAAGAAAAAACCCAAGAGTTTGCCTAGTTTAAATGCATCTTTCATTGGTTTTGGTGTTTGTTTGGTTTATGTTTTGTCTATTAGATGTGGCTTTGCTTTGAATGTATTACTTACCTTAGCTTAAGATAATTGTATTGTATATATGTTAATGATGTACCCACGGCACAAGGAAAGAAAACTTTTTTATTTGGGCCTCCATGGTGGGGAAATAAAGTTGAAATGAAAATAAACAATATTCTAGAACAAGTTTAAAAAAAACACCAACATGTGTACTACTTTGGGACAAGGAAAACTCAGTTATCATTTAGTATGAAAACATACTCAACTACACAGATTGTGGCTAAATAATAGCTTCAGCTTCGTAAGCACTTCAATGCTTAATTTGATTTTTAATACACCTATTACTTCTTATGTATACCACGATCCGGAAATTTGAATACAAACAAACAAAAGTTTAAGTTTTATAACGAAAATTTACAAAGAAATATAATTTGGCACTGAAAAACTATCCATTTTGCTTGGTACATGTTGCAAATACAGCATGACAATGACAAATGACCAATTGCGTATAAGCCTCCTTAATTTATCAATAGACCCAAAGGGATTCTTCAAAATTACCTACGTATAATTTGTTATATGCATCAGGAATGTTGAATGAATGAAAGCTATAAAGAAGCAACTACACATGAGCACTTGTCTAGTTTCGTTTTAGACCATTCAACCCTAGATGGCGGCTAAAATAACCACTGTAAGTATTCCAAGAGCAAAACCTGCTATTTTTATATTTACCTACATAATGTTTTTCACATGGACAATTGATAGAACATTACAAATGAAAAACTAAGAACTGGACTCCTTAAAAGTATATTTCATAAACATGGATCCATGTAATAATATTGTAATCATAAACATAAATAAACATCTGCATACTTTTAATACAAGGAAGGAACATTATTTTGCTTGGTAACATTTACTCAGATGGCGGCTTATTGGCATTGGAATTGAAAAATCTTAAGTATCTGCTTTTTTAACTGAGTGGTATTGGGTCCTGAAGCATGAACTTTGACGTGATTTTCTATTTTCCATAAATAGTGGTATAATACCTATTACAACCTCATATTGTAGCCCATGTCACAAAGTTTTTAAAAATTCATGTATTTTTGCTCTGTTGCCATGGTAAAAAAAACCAACGTAAGGCCTCTGGATTGTCTAAAACAACACTAGAACGAACTTAACTAAATAACTAAAGCACTACTGGAAAGACGTGGGTGCATGTGCAGGGGTAATACGCAGTGACCCATTTTTTGATACCGTTTTTCCATGGTAACCGGGAATCGACCAATCACATAATTTCATGGCGTAATTTGATTTGGAACACAATTTTGAAATCGGCATTCATGGTTCACTAGCCCTATATGTGCTTATATTTGTGGCAAAATAGTTCATGTTGCATAGCTGATCGCGTTCTCCAGTTAGCGTTCGTTTTCGTTTTGGTTGTTGCGTATTTTTAAACGAAACGATTATAATGACCATCGAAACAATTGGTGACAAATTGAGGGCGCTTTTAATGTGAAATAGGATTTTTTTTTTTTAATTTCATTTTAATACTTAAATATCATAATATTACTGAAGAATCATCGATCGGTGCATCCATGTCCCTGTAATTACGTTTTTAAAATAATTTTCTTTCTTAAATACCAGGGGGAAAATAATAAAATACATAAAATCACTTACCCAGTATAATTTATTACTTTAAATTATGGACCACTAATATGATTATTTATTTACTTCGACTTAGCCAAATAAATGCGTGAGTGGGCAGTAAATAAATATCTTTTAAAATATCTTAAATATACCGCATTTAAATTTTCACATGATAAAGTTATAGGAGAATATGCGTTTTTGGCAGACTTTCAGTACAATTCCGCGTACGAACTGCCTGCCACTTTGATCATCCATATCTTCCGGGAACGATGTCCGATGCGGATCGTAATAAAAAGCAGTTGTAGTATTCAATCTAACACACTCCAAGCCATTGCATTATCTCATTTTCGTAAATTGAACAATTATTTACAATTCGGACCCCTCCCCCCCCCCTTAAATTGAGAAACCAAGGTTTACTAAACGATAAAAGTGCAGTTTAAAATATTTAGCTTCTTGATCAAGAAATCGGGTTTTTTAAGTTGTTTACAGGTTTTTTTTTTTTATTCAGAAAGCAGATTTTTGAATGAGCAACCGGGAGTTTAGAGTTTATTGTACTCGATATTTATCGCAATTTGTGTTCAATACTATCGAACTGGTAAAGTCACTTTGCTGTGAATGGGACTTTAAACCACACCTCTCGTAATAGTGTAGGCTGTACTTTGAATTTTAGTGGGTTTGTTTTCTGTTAAAAGCAAACTTCCTCTTGATTCATTGTGTTTTTTGGGTGGTAACATGGTTAGAAAAAAATATCTTGGGATTTTTTCAAAACGTTTTTGGGTGTCACAAAATCCCAGATGGCCGCCAAAATACCTAAATTCCATTATAATTAGTAATCTGCCGCAGTATGAGGTCCAAATTGACAAAAGACCCATATTTTTGATACCAAAGAGTTCAAGAACATTAAATCTAAAAGTTCAATCAATTAAGCAATCACATAACAAATCCAAGATGACGTCCAAAATGGCCGCCAAAAAGCTATGTTAGGAATATAAACGCTGATTAACACTAATCAGAGAATAGGGATATCAAATTCATGGATCTTGTGGTGCTGGAACCCACATCTGACATTTTCTTTTTGTGTAACATACGTGTCAAATCCAAGATTGCGCCATATGGCCGCCGAAGCGCTAAATGGACTGGTAATTTTAGACAAACTACCACGGTATTCAACATTTGGGGCAGAAACATTAACATTAATACGCTGACAGAAGAAATAAATTCCAAAACATTTCTCTGTGTTGCTAACACGCTGTTGAATACAAGATGTGCGGCCACCGTAAGCACTGATAATAGTAAAAATTGTCTCATTTTTTCACAGAGATCCAGTCATACATAAATGTGTGTGCATTCCCTCTACCTAACAGATAAACAAAAACGTAAGTCTTTCCTATCTAGTGCCTATATTGGAGCAACCTATTGGAGAATAGTCAGCCAAGTCTCTCACTTTGAATTTATTTCAAGAAAAAACCCAAAGGATTTTCTTGTTTTAAATTGCTCTTGTAATTTGTTTTTGGTGTTTTGTTTTAATGTTTTGTCATTTGATGTGCTTTTGCTTGAGTATTACTTTAACTTTTAGCTTAAGCTAAGTGTATTTTGTATATATGTTAATGATGTACCCACGGCACCAAGGAAGAACAACTTTTTTTATTTGGGCCTTCCATGGTGACATAAAGTTGAAATGAAAAATAACAATTTTTGATAACATAAAAAAACACCAACATGTATACTTTGGACCAAGGAACTCATTTAGCATTTATATTCAACATACTTCAACAATACACAATGTGTGGCTAATATAATAGCTTCCAGGCTTCGTAACACTTTTCAATTGCTTAATTCTGGTATTTTTTACAACTATTTACTTCTTATGTTTATACACATTAGAAATTTGAATAACAAAAATCATAAAGTTTTAAAAGTTTTTTAACAAAATTTACAAAGCAATTATATTTTGGACACTGTGAAACTCCCATTTGCTTGTTACATGTTTCCAAATCCAAGCTGACATGACAAAATGACTAATTTTTTTTTTTTTTAATAGATATTTCAATAGCCCAAAAACTGGCGATTCTTCAAAATACCTACGTATAATGATGTTATTGCCAGCAGAATTTTGAATGAAAATATAAATGAAGCAACTACACATGACCTCTTGTCCTATTACTTTCGTTTTAGACCATCACCCATCAATCAACCCATATGGCGTCTAATAATAACCCTTGTAAGTACTATCAAGAGCCAAACTTGCTATTTTTATATATACCTACATCATGTTTTTTCACATGAGAAATTTGAATGCAATACAATGAAACATAAGAACTGACTCTAAAAAGTATATTTTTCATACAACCATTGATCGCTGTTATAATAGTGTAATCAAACACATAAATACATCTGACTGCATACTTTTTATACAAGGACTCATATTTTTGCTTTGGTAACATAATCAAATCGAAGATGCGGCTAATTGGCCCTTGTAATTTGAAATCTTAGTATCTGCTTTTAACATGAAGTTAGAGTTCCACTTGTTCTTTCCACCATTTGAATTAGACTTTTTTGAATTATACTTACAACTTCAAATGTTTTGTATATATTAGTATACATGTAATTACAAAAGTTACAAACTATTAAAGCCACTATCAGTCATTTTTGTTTTAAAAATGCAAAATGGGGGGAGCCCATTTTGTCTCTAAATTGCTAGGGTTAGGTCATATCAACAACTTATAATTACAGTTCTTTGTGAAAAACATACACATAATGCATTTAAAGGGTCTTGAAGTGCCATTTACGTATGTTTCTAGACCTAAAAAAAGTGGAGCCAGACTTTTATTGTTAAACAAAGCATAAAAATATTCACTGCTTGAGAATTACGACGTGTACGCAAAGCCACTCCACGGGTCTAATACAACAATTTCCAATACACCAGTGCAAAAAAAATGGACTTCGTGACACAATTAGGGGGCGCCCGGGTTTGTGGCATTTTGAAAAAATCCCTGATAGTGGCTTTAAGGTTTTTTTTATCGTCACCAAGAAAACGCTATTCCAAAATATCATTCTATCCTGATTTTCTAGTTTTGAACGGATCTTGTCTCTCCCATAAGTTAGACTATTTTCTTTAGTATACCCTAGTATAGCAGGAAAGTAAAGGATCTCTCTTAACATCCCACCGCCCATTCCAAAAAAGGAAACCCGTGTCCAATATATTCTTATGCGAGACCTTTAACAGCGCCTAATGAAATGTTGAATATTATCCGCAACTGATTCATATGTACGTAGTCACAAAACTTAAAGGGGCATTTCGTGATCCACAGTCTCGCCCCCCCCCCCCGACTTATCTAAAAAAAGTTGAGATTTTTATATCATCTGAACCGTTTGTTCAAATTCCATCTACTCTTGAAGAAATTCGTAATTGTATGTTCTATCCGTAAACGGACAGAAATTACAACACAATGGTCTATGGGGCACAGTGATACAAACATTTGAGAATAACAACTTAAATTTGGGAAATAAGCTTTTCTCGGGGATATCTAGTGCTTCATTAGATAAAAATGAGGCGCTAGGATCACGAAATGCACCTTTAAAAAATACTTAACCATTCTGCACCAATTTCGATCAAACTAACGTTGTTGCCCAAATAATATCAAAATATTGCTGTCATTTCTCTTTTGTTAACACTCGCCTACCTGAGCCATTGTTGTAACAGCATATAACTGTTTTATAAGCCTCGTTTCTCTAATTGTCATTAATACGATATATTTTTACAGTTTGGTCATCCGCTACAGCAAGTTTCCGTCCTGGAAGGATTGCCAAACCCCAGGGATCATTCAAACATTCAGTAGATACAATGGCCAATCTTTGTCCTGTTTCAGCACAGTACTGCCCAATCTGCCTATCGCAGGTAGTTGCCAAGATAGACTTAGTTTTATCATCGAAACAAAGTCCTCTGATGCGGGCTTCAAAGCTAAGTAACTTCTCTCCGGAATCAACTTCAAACACCCTCACCTCTCTAAAATTGCTTATGGCCACTTTCTTCCCGTTTGTAGCGATAGCATGTGAAGCGGTTCCAGCCAGAATTGGAGGCAATACGTGTTCTGATATATCGTACCTGGCTATGTTCCGCCCACTGTCCATCAAGATGAGATTGCCGTGGTGGAAACCTGGTTGACATGTGACGCACGAGGTTCCTTCCTCTTTAAGCCATTCATTTTCGTCATATTCACCAGAAGCGGAGAAGATCTTGATGGTATCTGACCCATCAGCTACAACGAATTTACCTCTTGGTGTCACGGCGACATCTGTGGGTTTCTTGAGTGCAGAAAAATACCATGGTTTCTTTAGGCAAAACTTCCGCTGATACTCGCCATTTTCATTTGCCCATACACTTACTCTGTTAGCACTGTTTTCTGCAACTGCAAGCATACCTCTTGGTGTGACAGCTATCCCACGAGGTTTCCCTAACCTAAAGAGCCATCCATTTCCTAACTCATTTTCAAGCACTAATTCTACTCTTCTGTCCGTTTTCAATCGTCCACACTGAATGCTTCCTGTTTCCGTTTCTGCAACATATTCCATCCACGCGAGATTTGGACAGATCTCCGGTGGTCTGCTATTCACCATGGCCTCAACCTCGTTACAGGTAATAATTTGCTCTCTGTGTTTGTCGCTCGATTGCTTCATCTTCCTAATTTTCTTTATCTTTTCCCGACATCCTTTGCATGTTTTTATTGTTTTTTCAGCATTTTGTCTGTCCTCTACAACCTCCTTGATCCTGCTGTTGCGAATTTCTTTGACATTTTGCAAAAGTTGTCGTTTATTTTCTTCCAGCACGCTCACCAGTTCTGTAAAATGATCATTGATTTCGGATTCAATTTTGCTTGCTGTATGGTCGATACTTTGGATCAATTCTTTGTTTGCTTTAATGTATTTCTGATAGCGTTCTGTAGCCACGTTCAAGTTCATCTCAGCGTTTTCCAACTCATTGTAGCAATCCTGATACCGCCCATCACAAGGGTCGACATGTGTTTCGTTGGCCCTAGGGACAGCAATGGCGTCTCTGATTGCCTTCAAATCATAATTAACTTGGAGAAAAGACACGCCTTCCGGTGGAAGATTTGTAATTTGTTTGCACTTTGGGCATTCTATCGATCCGCGTTGCCGTAGTGGTTTTGAGGCCAGTATACCCTTAAGGCATTTTAAGCAATACGAATGTCCACACTGTAGAACTCTAAACTGCTCGTCAAGTAATTCAAGGCAAACACTACAGATTAAAGCATCACGCATCTGAGGAGCTGCGCTCTGTGTATGAACGGTCGCTTGTGAGTGTCCTGATGCCGTCGATTGGTCTGACTCTATGGACCCCCTGCGAGGAGTTAAGTCTCCCTCATCGGTACTAGGATCGCCTCGAATCCCTCTTAAGAATCGTCTCATTCTGCAGTGGTGTCTACAAATAAACAGAGTCAGGTAATCTGATTTAAATATAGTGTACGATTACAATACCTGAGCAAGTACAGACTGTCCAAAAAGTAATATATTAAAAGTCAGAAATTGGTTTATACAGTCATGTCCAACACAAGATAAATTTTTTAACTAAATATTTCGATGTGAAGACACACATCTTCGTCAGGAGAACTCCAATGATGAAATGAACAGAGAGATGTTCTATTGACCTTTGATGACCTTAGTGTACTAGTTATGCACCAACACGTTGAACAATCATTTAATATATTCATTAGTTCAATGGGAGGGTGTGTGGGGGAAAAGTTTTGGAATTTGATGTTTTGGTTAATAAATGTTATGATTAGTGGGGCTCAAGGGCATTCGAGCCCCACCAAAGCCAAACTCTCTGAAAAATCAATAGTTTCACTATGATGTCATCACCAACCCAAATATGAATGCTTTCTAGTCCCTACTTTGTAGACTTGACACAAACAACATCAATTATATTTGCATTCTGGGTCCTTTAATGATTTATTAAACAATTTTGACACTGGGTTTCCTTACGTAAACCCGAAATTTGGACGAAATTAGGTTGTAGGAGTGTGTGGCAGTATTGGCAGAGGCGCTCCATTGCAATTGATTTGAAGCTGTCGATGAGTCTCTTTGGTGTTAAGATGGAAGGCAGTATCGGTGGTCTTGGCTTCACCCAGCTTGAGTCTCTAGGTCTTGAGATGCTGTAAGTAGGGTCATATCTGAAGTAAGTGTACTTTCTACTTCTGTCCAGCAGCTTCTGACCGAGTGAAGAAGAGCAGGATCGTCAGCGTGGCCATAATTGTCTAGATGTTGTTTGAATTAAATCGCTGATATACAGGTTGAATAGCATGGGGGCCAGCACTAATCCTTGTGTGACTCCGTTCCTCAGACGACGCAGTCGACTGCTCTGCCCATCATGGTCTGAGGACAAAGCTGCGGTTTGCAGGCATGTTACATATGAATTGTACAATATGAAGATCCGGGATAGTCCCGAGAAGCTTGAGCGTCAGATCCTGGTGCCACAAGGTGCCATATGCTGCAGTGAGGTCCACCAAGATGACGGTTTCCTTACGGCGCTTTTCTCCTCAATCATGTCAATATCATTTGTGAGTTTTACGATCTGATGGAGTGCTGCGGCCACGGCGAAATCCTGCCACACCGGCCAGCAGCTAATTGCAACCAAAGCCTACTTCTCATCAAATTTGTTAAGGATACGTCTTATGCCATTACTTCCTGAGTGGTTAATACAACACAATGATTGACGTATTTTTAAACTCAAAACTAATCAGAGAACATGGAACACTACAATGTCAATCATACCTTTCGAAGAGTTGTCATCCGACTCATGTCTTGTGATATAGCTAAAAACTAAGCGTTGAATAGGCGATTGAATGAAGAACAGCTGATATGTAAATCACGTCTCCTCAAACTAAATTTGTTGTTTCATAGAGGATGTTTAAATATAGGTGCGTGCATACAAAGTTTAAATTCCACGAAGAGTTGCCAGGGTGTGACTGATAACAACAGAGAGACCTGGGGTGTAATAGGGAGGGCAATCTCACCATTTTCTGGTATGTATAATTTTGCCCGATGCAAATATGGGCCTATTTATATCTTGGGGGCTCACATCGCTTACCGGTTGACACATTAGTCACAAAACTGAATTTGGTAAATATTAAATATTTCTTCATCTTGCTATGTTTGGACTGGTTGCTACTTTAAAACATTCTGATATAATTCCATATTGGGCACGAAAGGTGTGCATTGGCAAATACAGATAATTAACTTTTCTTTATCGGTATTGCTCTGAAGGTCATGGATTAGAATGTACTCATTATTTATTGTTGTTATCGCATTCTGATTATGGCTTTAAAACAATCGTGGTTTCCGTTTGCTTTGAGAGATTTTGAAATCACAACACTGCTTGCATGTGATCATAACTAAAAATATCCAGTGATACACTATATTCTGCATTATTGACAGTCAAAGTGAAAAATGATTTGAAAAAAGAACATGAATTTGGAGCATACCCGTCAATACATTATTTATTCCTTTATACTTAAAAGAGAACTGAACTATATAGCAATATTTAGACGCAATAAAATATATATATTTCATCCAGTTATTTTGTAATAGTGGAAAGTATTTTGAGTTTTGATCAATTTCTAGGGAAGACGAAAAAGTTCCTGCGATGCTAATTCGACACACTGACATCACTTGCTTAATCCACCTTCCACATGGCAGTGGCGGAATTACAAAGCTTCCCATTCAGTAGGACCAGGGCCGTCCCCATAAGGGGGTGTGACACCCCCTCCCATTTACAAAATTCTGTCGGCAAAATGTTGACTTGTCGGCGATATGGGTATAATGTCGGCGCAAACTGATTGATGGGCGGATTGCGGATTATCGGCGGTGCACTCGTCCACATCTGTTATTTGTTTTGTTTCATAGATGGAGAATGACTGGCTGCCGGCGCGGTGGTCAAGTCCAACCCCCCCCCCCCCCCTTCAGGATTTCGAACCGAGTGAAACAAAAATTTGGGTCTACCTGGCGAGCGCAGCGAGCCGGAAAATTTGATAATTCTTCAATCCGGCCCATGATTTTGTCGGCAGCACAGACTCAACACCCCCCCCCCATTAAAAATGGTCTGGGTACGCCCCTGAGTAGACTGTTTTCAATAACAATACTGTGGGGTGTGTTTTCAAAATATGTGACAAAGGCAGGCAAGTAAAAGAGGATTAACAGAGTGATGCAATTGTGCCTAATTGTTATTGCAGGGGATTTTTGCCAGTTGCCTAGAAATTGCTCAAAACGCAAGTTTCAAACTTGTTACAAAATTTACAAATATTACAAAATTTACAAATAACTAGACGAGGCCGCCAATATTTTTTTTTTCACATTATGCTTTTCAGAGGAAGCATAGAATTGCTGTGTATCAGGTATTATTGTGGAGGCTCCTTTTAAAAACAGAGGCAAAAAAAGTCTCAATTCTACCACCAGAATCGGTGGAGCAGGGATCCTAATCCCCCCTCTAGTTTCAACAAAATCGGAGGATGACCTTGAACCTTAACTTATACCCGTCTAAGTTAACCTGGATCAACTATACATTTTAATCCTTAAAAGGAGCCAATCAGAACCTTGCCAAATATATATTTTCATTCTTAAAAGAGCCAAATGAAATCCTGGAAAAACTATATATTTCCACAATAATTCTACAGACTTATTCGTCACTTTTAAACAATTCCTGAGAATTTCAAATATTTTGACTGTTTGGATAAATGACTGATAGTGTCTTTAAGTACGGTTTGGACGTTGCACAAAACCATCTATGATAAAATTGGCAAAATGTATTTTGTTTCTAAGAGACCTGGAAATAACAAGCCACCATACTTACATTTAGGAACATTTGAAACAATCACATCCCAAAAAGTAACTCCCCACCCCTGAAATTTGTCAAGTTCAAACCATAATATCATAGTTGGAAGCGGAGTTTATTACATTTATTTTGACACCTCATTTGTGGATAGCGGCCGAGTATTGTTGAAGTTATGCCTACTTCACAGAGAAAACGCTGTTCAACAAGTTTAAACAGCGTTTTCTCTGTGTTGACCGAACCCACTCCAGGATTTAAAAGTTGCATTAAAACATATTGACAATCATACTCTTTCAAATGGAAATCAGCGCAATCTTATTCTCATTTTCTTATTCGGTTCTGTAAGTGTCAGAGATGTGGTTTGTGAACAGTTTTATTTGACCTAATTCATCCCGTTTGAACAAGTTAACAGTACAAAAAACAGGACAGCTAATCGATTTTTGTGTATCGTGTTATCTACTTGGTATGAGAGCCTGACACTTGAATACACAGGCCACCAGGTGCCATGGGAAACAAACTTGCGGTTTTGATGCTACTGTCTGTTCAATTAACTTAAATGTCTGGTTTTTATTAATTATTTCAAAAAATACGCACGTTCGAAATAAATCACGAAAAGAAAGTTGTTGGATATCTTTGGACCTAAGACGTTTTTTTACGTGACAAAAGGAATGGGCCATTTTAAACCTTTAAATCTATTGAAATCTGGGTATTTCACCCTCGTTTTGAAAATGAGCGAATAAAGGTTTGATACCATTAGTATTACGTTTTGTGGAAGGCTCTATTGACTCCTCTTTGTAGGTAGTAAAAGTTGTCGTCGGAGGATATGATTCACGATATGTCCACTACTGGTATGAATTAAAATAATGCCAACTTTGTTCAACAGGATCAAATTCGAACCGTTGTTATTTGCACTGAATTTTTGCAATACAAACGAGATGATATCCAAGGTGTCACACGGCATTAACTTAAATGGACGGCATTACAGGAGAGCTGTAGGATTCTTTTGTTCGTAAGCAATTTAATAAAATAGAACCTCTATTAAAAGTATCGGTATTTCAATGATGTATTTATATGCCCATGCATTAATCCACGCGCAAACACCTGAAATCAAAGCAAGGTCCACGAATCAATACTTGTTCGTAGCATGCTTTTGAGGCGCCCCTAATTCGTGAATGGGTCTGCCATCAAAGTTTTGAAGTCAAAAGTCAATGTTCACCTGGACCCAGTTTGTTGTCGTTTGCCAATTAAAATCAGTGTAAATTGAATATACATCCAAAGAAGAAATTATGTTTTCAAGTTGGAACTCAATGATCTTGTTGGGTCCAATGATGACTAGCAACTTTTCTTTCGTGATTTTTTTTCGAAAGCGTATATTTTTGGAAATAATTAATAAAAAAACGGACATCTAAGTTAATTGAACAGACAGTAGACGCGATGATGCATAGTGCAACGCCCTATTCAGTAGTAATATTGATGGTTAACCATTAAAAGGGCAGTTTTTTGTCAGTATCTTGAAAACGGAATGGATTTGAAAGCTGAAATTTCAGGAAGACAATGAGAAAAATACGGCCTTTCATTGATACTACTACCGGGTAAATCAGGGGGCTCCCAAAGACGATCGGAACAAGCACCTTTAACTATAGTTTATCCCAAAAGTAATTTTACTATTTCATATGCTTGAATATGTGAAACTTTCACATGTTCAAGCATGTGAAATAGTAAAGTTACTTTAGGTTTCACACCGGTAAATCAGAGTCCCAATCGTTCCTGTACAAAAAGGGCGAGATGAAAACGTCATTTTCTCCTCAATGGAACATCTCAGACCTTAAAGCTAAGATTCTGCTTGAAAATCGTCATATCTCCTATACCCGATCAATCATGAAATTAGGGTAGTTATCCCCAAAATTTTCGAGCTACTGGACCTGAAGACTAGCATGCACCGTGGACCCTGGAGGCCAGAGAACTTTTTCAGTCGGGTGTTCCCTGTAAGAATACGGTTAAAATTGGTTTGTCGGATCAAAATAACGTATCAATGTCAACCTTTTTTTTTTTTATATTCGTACATATTTTATACTTAACATTGATAGCAAACCATGATTTGCAACCCAGATCTCACCATTTCTCTTAGACTTAACGAGGGTCCACAAAAAAAAACACCATCATTTGCAGCAGGGGCTGGACTTACATCTGTTTCTCCTATTATTTACTGGTGTGAATCCTTTTGGATAAATTATAGTTAAGTGAAAGATACAGTTACTTTACCACTTCATATACATGTACTTTAACATGGTAAATTAATTGACCATTTCATACACTTTATCATATGAATCATTCATATACATTAACATGTGAAAAATTATTGAAATGAAAAAACAATTTTACCATTTCAAAGTAAAGTAACTTTACCATTTCAAGTACTTTATCATATCAAAAATAAACAAATACTTTACCATTTCATACAATTTATGAAATATCAAGATGTAATGATTGAACAGATTGGTCAACATATCGGCTAAGCTATAAGGTATCCCAAAAGTAAGTTTACCATTTTATATACTTATGTATAAAGCAACTTTACCATTTGCTTTGACACGCGAAGGATTAAAGTAATTATAACTTTACCATTTCATATACCATAACATGTAAAAGGTGCAGTGACTTTACCATTGCATATATTCAACATGTCAAATAGTATAGTAACTTTACCATTCCATATAATTTATGAAGTATCAAGATGTAATGATTAAACAGATATATTATCCCCAAGTTCATCCCGTTTGAACAAGTTAAAAGTCCAAAATAACACAAGACAACCAATCGACTAAACGATAAAGTACCCCAAAAGTAACTTTACCATTTCATATACTTAAAGTGTTTAGCAATGGAATCCAAAGTTTACATGTGTTGCATAACAAAATAAAGCAAACAAATAAAGAAAAACAAAGAGTAACTTTACCATTTCATATCGTTTATGAAGTTAACTTTCAGGTATCCCAAAACTACTTCATAATGTCGTATTTTAATATGTGAAAGGGCAAAGTAACATTACCATTTAATTACTACAACACCTGGAACAGTAAAGTAACTTTACAATTTCCTATACACGTGAAAGAGTAAAGTAAATTTACAATTTCGTATACTCTTCTAGGTGAAATGGTGAAGTAACTTTACCATTTCATATATTTAACATGTCAAATATTAACTTTACCATTTCATATAATTTATGTCTAACGAGCTATCGATTGAACATATATGATTTATATTAACCCCAAATTTACACAAGACAACCGATCGCTAAGCTAAAAGGTATCAAAAGTAACTTAACCATTTCATATACCTTTACATATTGATAGTAACTTTACCATTTCATATAATTTATGCAAACATTATAAAACGAAACAAGAGACCAATCGACCTATCCATAGGGTGTTCCAAAAGTAACATTAACAATTTATTAACAAGTTCATATACTTCAATATGTGAAATCATTCATATACTTTAACATGTGTAGTGTTAAATTTACAATTTGAAATGATAAAATAACTTTACAATTTCGTAAATGAGGAAAGTTAACATGTGAAATAGTAAAGTTACTTCACCACTTCTAATATCACGTGAAATGGTGAAGTAACTTTACTATTAAGTTAATGTTCATGAAATGGTAAAGTTACTTCACCATTCCATTTGTTTTATCGTGTGAAATGGTAAATAATTTCACCATTTCATATACTTGTGGAATCGATAAAAGGTTAACTTACCATAATATGCGAAATGATAACGATACTTAAGGGACAACCTGTATTGCCTATTCAACACGCCTCACCTCAAGAAATCTATTAATTGTAGCAATAATCATACTACCAACTCTATTACTCTATGAAAGTTAACACATTTTGAGATTAGTGTCATTAATATCAAAGTGGTTAATATATTGTAATGGATTCTGTGGGTAGGTATATAGAATGAGCAGACATTGCCACTTAATATTTCTTACCATAGCAAATAATGTTTGCAGACGATAGTCTTGTCTGAAGCAGAGAAGAAAACCTGGAGGACAAACTTGAAAATGGAGAAGCGGGCTGGAGAAGGGAGGAATGAAAGTGTCAAGATCACAGACAGACTGCAAAGTCTGCATATGCCTAAATGGAGAGTCACAAGGTAGTGTCGAGATGCAATCCCAGCTGCTTCCAGAGGTCAACGAGTTCAAGTACCTAGGAAGTACCCTGCAAAGGGATGAAGGGGTGGGTGCTGAAGTAAAGAGAACTCAGAGTGTTTGGAACAAGTATCCAGAGTCCTATGTGACAAAAGAATACCATGAAGAGTGAAAGGGAAGGTCTACATAATTACATAATAACGGTTGTGCAACCAGACATGTTGTATGCCGTAGAGACACTGCCACTGTAGCCCTTTTATCAAGGCTTTGATTATTTATTCAATTTGTGTGAGTCCGCCCCTCTCTGGACCGCTCAAAGCTGAGTCGTAATCAAAGCCTTTTCGCAAATATTTCCTTTTCTTTGTTACTCATTGATTTTCGGGATATTTCTTCCGAAACTATAGCGATCGTTGATTGGTCAATGATGATGTCATCGTTCGCTTAAAATAGTTCCCAGAATACGAGTTTATTGGAACTGATCAATAACCATTCAATTATTGGGTTTTGGTAACGGATTCAAAACAAAGCGAATACAGCCATGACAGCCAGGATCCCTGATACCGCTAACTGGGAATGTAAAATGGCGAACACTCTTGCTGCTGTGAAAATGGCCCGGTGAAAATCATGGTGGAATTATATTTACATGCATCGTTTTGTCATTGTGTAGGATCCCGGTGTAGGATTATTCGAGCTAGCTGCAGCTGCACCCAGCTGCACGTACGGTACTGTGCTGAGTATGACTATTGAAGCTACGGCTACGTGTACTGATGTGATACGTTTACTAATTAATGTGAATTTCAGTCATTGTAGTGAACGATATTATGTAGTACACGTAGTTTCATTGCATCGTTCAGCCATGGTTCGGCCGAAAGTATGTTGGAGGTGCCATGTCAATTTGTCATGGTAAGTTCCCGAGGTAAGTTCTTGTCTAGACTAGGAGGTGCGTGTCCCCTAAATTCTCGGCGTGAATTTGTGAACTAGACTTCATTTCTGGCTTGAATTTTGGGATGTTCGCCACTGGCACGTCACATTTGCGTGGCACGATGATACGCGGGTCAGAATTCATCATTTTAATTTAATGTTCAAAATCACTTGTCATGTCTGTGACTGTGAGTGGCAATTTTGACTGGTCACTGCAGTACGAATATTTGATAAAATGACTGGCGTATGCCCTAGTCTAGTCTCATATTCAGTGTGTTTGTGCAGGGAAGGTGGGAATAACTTTTTGCTGGGGACTTTTATTTCTGCAGAGCTGGGCTACAACTAGCCCATCTGCCATCTCACATACCGTACGAACTCACTCGCACTCGCAGCTGTCAAGAATTTCGTCGAGGGAACTATTTTGCTTTGAATCGTATGCTAATTAGGCCGTGCAAAAATCGATATGGTAATTTTGACGGGCGACGTCATCGATATTGGCAAGTATCTGAAAACGTTGTCATCGATGAAATTGGG
Organism: Ophioderma brevispina; assembly: GCA_023653785.1. Classification (NCBI taxonomy): domain Eukaryota; kingdom Metazoa; phylum Echinodermata; class Ophiuroidea; order Amphilepidida; family Ophiodermatidae; genus Ophioderma; species Ophioderma brevispina. Next base: position 27,562 of record JAMKCH010052480.1, read on the forward strand.
CGGTGCTTACGATGACGACATACTTTGATTGACACATTATGCTTGCACAGGGAAATACCAATTTGCGCAAAGACGCCTCGCTCCGCTCGGCCTCACGCCTTCGGCGCTCGACACCCGCCTTCGGCGCGCTCGCGGTTGGTGGATAAAAATGCGAGGCGTCTTTGACAAAGACTACTGCCACTGTCCAATCGTCATGCCAAGAAATTGGAAGTGACAGAAATGCAGGTGTTGAGATGGTCATGCGATCACACTAGAAAAGACCACGTGAGAAATGATGAGATCTGAGAGAAGCTTCAAGTATATAAAAAGCATGAGAGAGAGAGATGAGTAGGAAGGCGCATCTTAGATGGTTTGGTCATGTGAAGAGGAACGATCAGAATTATGTTGGAAGACACTGGAGACAGTACTAGTTTACAAACGAAGGAGAGGAAGACCAAAACAGAGATGGGTGGACTATGTGAATAACGACATGCAGGGCATAGGAGCTACGGAGGCTGATGTCCATGCAGAGCTGGAGACGATGATTTTTCACTGACCTCTACACATGGATAGCGGGCTGCCGCACAGTTGAATGGTCGCCGAGTGTCACAACAGGAAGTTGCTTTTCTACCTTGATAATATGGCGGGAAACACTGCATACACCTGCTGGTGCACATATTCCATACAGATGTTCTATAGTTATACAAAATTCCTTTAACTTTGACAAGGTGTATGCATTGTTTCCCGCCACATTACCAAGGTAGAAAAGCATCTTCCTGTTGTGACACTCGGCGACTCAGACGCGCTATCCATGTGTAGAGGTCAGTGTGATTTGTGCCCATGTTATTTAATTCTGTGTCTGTGCCACAGCAACCCCAACAAGTGGGAACTCCTAGAAGAAGAAGAATTTCTGTCCAGATACGCGCTGTAAATAGGAAATATTGTGAATATTGCCAAAAGTTTGTGACTTGACTTATTGTTTGATATTTTTAATTAAACAGTTTACGTTAAACTCGGCTGAGGGTAGATTCTTCTTTGAATGTGTCATGCATAAAATATATTTACCGGCTAGTATTTAACTTGTGATGAAGAAAAACATAGAAATCTCAACTTCTAAAATGTGATTTGTTTAATGATGCTTGACAAGGCGTTGTGCTATGCATTATATGATCATTCTAAATATCACCTTGTGTTTATATAATAAAACTTTTTATACAATATATACAAAAGTATTTTACTATAATACTATTACTGGGTATAAATAATGCTTTGAAAATCATGCTTTTGAAATATGATATTTGGAATATCAAAGCCTAATATACTATTCTTTATTATTGATCTGTGTATAAAATATATAATTCCCTACTAAACTGAGTAAGATTGTATGGTATAGATTTACAAGCAGGAAAAATGTTATCGCTGCTATAATAAAATAAACTCCATCGCTAACGCTTTCGTAGTTAAAAATTGACCCCATTCCCATAACACATATTATAGCTTTGTGAAATTTATACGGGTAGGTTGGACAACATAAAATGTCTCCTTTTTGTTTTTTTTGTTTTCGATGCTAAAAAGCCTGCACTTTCGTACAGCAGCATGCGGTAGTAACATTTTAGCCCCGTAATGGGGATGGCCTCCGGGGTAGATTATCATGTCTTGCTATGCTATATTATCAGGCAAGCCGCCATTACCATAATTACATAGCTCTAGTTGAAATTGGGCACAAGAACATCACCAAAGAAATCTGTTACAATTTGTTTAATTCGGCCGGATGCCATAGATGTCGACTTACTGTGGTCCATTCAATTAGCCTGGTTGTGTTCAATACGTCGAGGGTGCATAGAATATAAACACGTAAAATATTGCATTGCAAGCATTATGTACCTGGCATTCGCCTCGTTATTGACTGAGAAGTCAAGGAAATACAACACGCTCATAGAAAATGTACAATTCTCTCAAATACAAAATTATGAGTTACAGTGCTCTGTATTGTTCATTCTAAACAACCCGGATGAGACATTGGGTGGGTATGAATTTATCCCGATCCCGGCTTTTGACGCATGTTCTCAAAATCGCATCTTAATATCTAGAATACGGCAATAAAACGTACAAACAGATGTAATTGTGAATGGTTATGGAAAGTATTTTCCCAGGGTGTAGTCTGTGTCATAGACTGCGAAAGATATTATCTAAATTGGTATTGCATGAGAGACTGACGTTACCAGTCCCCACGTGTAAATGAAACTTAATCTCAAATTTCTCCGAAAAACAAAGGAGTTTATGGATGTTTTTTCATCAGAGGGTCAGAAATTTCTTTTGTCTTTCGAAAAAATCCCTCAACTTGGTCTAAACCCCGGTCTAAACCTTTAAAACCCATTGAGAAAATTGAACATTTCTATCGGTAGTTTTTTCTTTTTTAAACACAATCTCTTTATACATGGTATAGATGATGTGACCTATGACGTCACTTGTTGACATTCAGGACGCCCTCTGTTGTTTTCTGGCAGGCAAAATATTACAGTAGTTTCTGTGACAGACCACATAAAATCTGGTTATAAATTACTTGCAGAATCTTTCCTGATCTAAATTGGTCACAAAATGCAGCTGGTAGCATTAGCTTATTATGCTTGATAAGAAAGTTAGTATTATTTAATTCGAAACAAAAGTTACAGCAAAAAAACAGAATTTCCCCATGCAAAGTATAGGTGCTTTGCCTGCCAGTTTCTCTCTTACACCAACAGGGGGCGCCATAAACATAAACAAATGTCACATCATCTATAGGCTCCGACAAGCACCAAACATTTACCCACGGTGCTACGTCACTAGGCTGGTTAATACGTCATCAACACTCATACTTTCCGCACCGCCGTAGTGAATGGTTACGGCGGTCCGGTAAGTACGTAATCCTGTTTCTAAAATTGAAAAAAAAAGTTGGCTTAAATTGAAACCAGCGTTTGAAAATTCTCAAGACTGGAATAATACCGAAAGGCATTGTGTGAAAAAGGGATGCGGCCCGTAGCGATCGCGTGTTCACTTTTCCGTGTCTGCGAGCACCGAAGTACCCGACAAAAACGTTCAAGATTTTCTCGCTAGGTTCTATAGGTTCAGACCCAATTACGATACATATTCAAAACAAAACCTAGTAACGGACTCTCTGATGCAAAAATCTCCATAGAACCCCTTTTTTCCGGAGATATTTGAGATTTAGTTTCATTTGCATACATTCGATATGACGGACTGATAACGTTAATCTCTCGCGCAGTACTAATTTAGATAATATCTTTCGCAGTCTGTGACATAGACTACACCATGGGAAATACTTACCGGACCGCCTTAGTGAATGGTATTGCATCCTAATCATACAGTATATCATATCCGGGATACTTTCCGCATTGCCGTATTGAACGTATTGCATCCTAATCCTACAGTAAATCATATCTGGGATACAACTATTTTTTTTCTTTTTGAGTGGAGTCCACATTTTTGGGAATACAGTCAATAGGTAGGCATATTATTTTGTGAGTGATGTTACGGATATACCAGGCGTCCTCAGGATGCTAAATATCTCACCTTCAATGAGCATATTTTATAATTTTCTTGGTTATGGCATTTCGTGTCAAATATCTAAGAAATACGAAATACAAAAGACCATATAGGTGATTTTATCAGGGACAATCTTGGCCAACTTTAGTAGGTAGTCTTTTACAGAGTCTGTGAGATGGCAGAAAACAACACTGAAAATGTCTACTTTTTGCCATATTTCAACCAAGTTGGCTTAACTCAAAAATTTCGGTTTCACCTCCAGATAGCACTCGCTATAGTAATAGGACCTAGTACCATTGCCACTATGTGCCTCTTTTATACTGGAAGTAGGCACCCAGTTACTAAGCTATCGGTAAATCAAAATTAAAATTCTTTTAACGAGTAATTAATTACAAAATTGAATTAATGAGTACAAGAAAAGTACAGAGATATAGTCATAGATATAATTCCCATAAACACTGCAAACAGATACATAAAATATGAAAAAGTACAAAAAACATTCGATATACGTTTGCTTGCACCTAACAGTAGATAAAAAATAAGCTCAAATTTGGCAACGGTCACACATTCTATCCAAAAGGATTTGGTGAAGGATGTCTAACGTTTATATGCCTTAAGCATCAACCAACAACAAATGCATGAACTACTTTGTTTATTACTTCTGGTTTGTTGAAGTCGATCATATACCTTAATGAATATAGGAGGTAAAGTTTTAAATTGGAATGATAAGAGCAGTACATTTAAAATGAGGCGTACTAATATTAGAATATGCTGTTCAGAAGCGAAGTTACTGATCGCGAAACGCACACACTAGGTTCATTTTTAATTCAAATAAGTAGGTTCGTAATAACGTTCAATCATTAGCGTTTCTGTTTTCAAAAAGCTCAAAAAGGAAATACTTTGGAAGCATTTGGAAGACATTACAGAAAAAGCTTAATACCGGTAAATGACTTCTGATAAAATCTAGAAACCAGCAATCCCTATATAAAAACTATATATTCACGTTTTGATCACATAATCGGCTTTTTTATCAATACAGCTGCAAAAAACGGATATTCTTTAATGATTAGCGCTCCAACGTGACAGGAGTTGGTGCTTTGTTATAAGACACTTCAGGACTTCCGGGAGGACTTCTTACAATGGGAATACTGGAGATGATAAAAATAATATAGTTGGGTCATTCCACCGGGTTGTGGATTCAGCATATAGTTTGCAAAGGTTAATATATAAATATATATAGGTTAAAATATTGTTTGAATGTTATCATAAAGCTTAAAATGTTTTCAAAGTTACTTTGATGACGTTTGCGGATCATAAAACAGATCTTTACAATGCTATAAAATATATTACCACTTGAGTTTCATTTTTTCAACATTTCGGACCTTAATAAGATGCATTACCGAAAGAAGTTGGTAAATGGCTTGCTGCTTTATGTAGAAAATTTGGATGGTCTGTTTTGACCTTTCTTTTTCAAACAATTTTTTAATATGGACCATGTTTTAATCTGTAAGTAACAAAAAATGACCTGCACAGACTAACATATAGTGCAAAACTCTAAATTGAAATATGTGTGCATTGAAACAAATTTGCCTTTAAATATGACAAGTGTGACTTACAATTATTGTATTTGACAAATTCTATATCATAAAACCATTCACATAGTGACAGAAAATGCAGTTATTTTGTTGTCAAGTGTTAGGTCTGCACAAATCTCAAATAAGGGGTTCCCAAAAAATAAGTTATCTCCAAAATTCAAGAATACTTCATTGCATGACTTCACTTAAACTGGATATTAAGAAAATTTTAAAACTTTTGAAGAGAGGGAACATTTGGCTCTGCCACAAAACACTTTTGGTATCAACACACACTCCTGTTTTTTCCAAAAACGACGTTTTCATAAAAAAAGGGGGAGGCACTTTGCAGTAATTAAAGGTCTAAAGTCAACAAATTATCCGTTTACAACAAGATTTCACGTTCATTTTCTTTCTTTTTATACATTGCAGTCTGAAGTAAATAAGCTTAAAACATTAACACATAGGCAAACAAATAAACAAGACAAATATACAGGCAAACAAACAAACAATGAGATGTAAGCTTTACATCCATCAGTATACTATTCAAGTAAAGTCATTTTTCTCTGCATATCACACTTTTCTCATGAAAGAAAGACGTAATTTTTAAATGCCTGTTTCAAATCAAAACAAGCTCTTTGTTTTGTCATCCAGGGTGAAACTCAATAGTCAATGTTCTGTTGAGAAATGCGGTTCCATGCTCGCTGGATAATTCCACCAAATTGAGCCAGTGTAGTGTGCTCGATGTGCCCCTTCACACTTCACACGGGTTTTCTATAGGGTTGAGATCACGTGACTTGACTGGCCAATCGATGGTGTCGATACCTTGCTCTTCAAGGAATGTGGTTGTGACATTGGCAGTATGCGGACTACGGAGTTGCATGTCCTGCATGAAGAGAAAGTCATCAACAATTGCTCCCCCATTGCTTATTTTGATTGGAAACAGGCATTTCAAACATTACGTCTTTCTTTCAAGTTAAGAGTGCAAAATGCTAATGTAAAGCATCCATTTCATTGTTTGTTTGTTTGTCTGGGTCTGCGTATTTGTCTTGTTTTTTATGTAAGTGAAGTTATGCAACGAAATGTCCTTCAACTTTAGGGGAACTTATTTTTTGGAAACCTTTTATTTTGTCACCTAACTAAGCAAACGGGCTAAAAAGAGTTCTCCAACTTTAAATGTATACAGCACGGATATAAATATGTAAAAGTTTGACCATGCACTGCTAATTGTATAAATTGCATCATTTTAAATTGGCCATGATTACGGTGCTAATGTCAGCACATAATCTACTACTAAACCGATCAACTGTTTAATTATGTTCTGAATAATTTTTCTTAGGGTGTAACAATGACGCTGTGTCAATGTTACGTCAGAAAAACTATGGCAACCTATAAAGTTAAAACATGGACATATTTAGATGTACATTAATATGATGAAATAAAAGGTTCCGCACAAGAATATTCATCATCATTATCATCAATGTATACCGCATTAGAATGAAATGACCGTCAAATTTTAGTTTTCATATTCCTTGTTATATCACACTTTCTGTCCCAACCTGGTGGAATGACCCTCTGCGCATAAATATCACTGATGATCTGTAATACAGTACACTTTCACGCTCTGGTCATCTGCTACAAAGCAAGTCTCCTTCCAGAATGATTGCCAAACCCCAAGGATCATTCAAACATTCCGTTGATATTATGGCTAATCGTTGTCCTGTTTTCTGCACAGTAGCCCAAGACACTGTGCCTATCACATGTGTTGGCTATATTGTCGTTGGTGTCATCGATCTGTCAAGAAACCAAAGTCCATCGAATGCGGGCCAAAGCTGAGTACCTCTCTCCCTCCGAGTTTAACATCACATATCTTCACCTCTTTTAGGTTACTTATATTCTACCTTTCTTTCTCCATTGGTCCTATTCTCATGTGCGTTGTCCCCGCCACAAAGGCGGTAAAAAAAAAAAAGTTATATGCCCCGATGCATCATAACCTTGCAATATCTTGCCTACATGTCACATCAGAAGTCATTGCTATTGTGAAGCCGGGGATCAGACGTGATAGATGTGGTCCTTCATCTTTATCCATTCACTTTCATCATATTCTCTCTCCAGATGCGGAGAGAAACCTTTAGCGTTTTAGCGCCATCCACCACAATAAAGGCTCCTCCTGATGGTCACGGCTACATCGTAGGTTTCTTTTTTCTGCAGTGGCAATGACTATGCCCAAGGTGTCCTGGAGGGCAAAATTTGCGTTGAACTCGCCGACGTTCCCAAAGCACTCCCCTCTACTGGCACTGCTTTCTGCTACTGCCCAGTAACCACTTTGCGTGACAGCTATTCCGCGCGCTTCCCCCTAACTTAAAAAGCCATCCCTTGCCAAACTCACTTCAAGTTGTATGTCTATTGTCCGGTCTGTTTTAAGTCGGCCACACTGGATGCGTCCTGCTGGCGTTTTCATTCAGGGACGTATTCCATCCACGCTAGATTTTGGCTGATCTCTGGTGGTCCTGTTGCTAATCATGGCATCAGTCTCGCTGCATACGGACAATTCATTTGTTGCTTCGTATTCGTCCTTCGATGGTTTCATTTTATTCATTCAATTTTTTTTCAAACGATTGCCCGGCACTCTTTAAACCCGTTCAAATAGTCTTTTCATTCAAGAAAAGCCTTTACTTTTTCTTTGTCTCATCAAGCTTGCGTCTTCTAGCGTTCCGTATATCTTCGACTTCCTGCAAAAGACGTCGTGTGTTTCTCCTTCTAAGACTGTTACGAGTGCCTTGAAATGTATCATGTTATGTCATATCATACTGTCTTTGCTGACTCTTTGATACTCCTAACCAAGTCTTTTTTTTTTAAAAGGATATTGCTGGTATTGTTCCATCGCGGCATTCAAGTTCATCTGAGCACTTCCAATTGCCTCATTCTGAAACAGACCAGGAGGCTTACCTGATGATATTTCACCATTACTTTATTCAGCAATACGTTCTGATTGCCTTAATATAATTTGTTTTAAGAAGACCGGTCACACCTTGTGGAAGAGTCTGTAACTTGCTTGCATTTTGGACAGGCTATCCATCCGCGTTGTCGCCGTTGTTTTGACTCGATACATCTCTTCAGACATTTTAAGCAATAAGAGTGTCCGCAATCTAGTACCTTAAACTGCTCGTCCATGAGGTGTAAGCAAATGGCACAAATTAAAGCTTCGCTCATCTGAGGTGATGGGCTCTTTGACATATTGGAAGCTTGATCGGATACTTCAGAATAGCCTAATGCCACTGATTGTCCCGCATCCGAAAATCTGCGGGGAAGAGGTTTGGTGCTGGGCCGGGGCCGTCTTTCCGTTCGGCTTCGCCACGGTGTTTTGCTGTTGTGCAACAAAGAAAAACGTTGATGAGATTATTTCATTGAATTTTATTTGATTAGAGAATGCATATGCACGATAACTTTTTTAATGTTAAATATAGGCGCCTTTTACGATCGGAAATAGAGCTTAGGAACTTAGCATTACATTGAGAAATCAGGCATATCGGCAGTGGCAGAGGAAAACGTGAAATCCATTAACAAAGGTAACAACACGAAAAATACGTCCAATTTGGGTTAAAAAATCGAGGGACTTTATCCACTTTTAAAGACACAATTGACTCTTTGCTAAAAGTTGTTCAGAATAATATCTTGTTTTTGAAGAAAGTGTATCATTGTTATATTATATTAGTTCTCCGGTTGTTATCTTACGGATTTGAACTACAGATTTGACAAAACTATACCGTGACAAAGTTGAATAACTTGCAATTTTAAATCCGGGAAAACGGCAAATTAAATCAAACTGTGTAAATTTGTGAAAAAAGGTTAACTTCTGCCTTTTCAAATCGAGAACATGTATCCGGTCAGTTAATAGTCAGACCTATAAGCATAGGTTTAGTTTGTGTAGCCTAATTTCAATACTCTTATCTTAGATTAGGTTCTGTAGCTATCTTGAACTTCTACCGGCTGACTAAGAGACGCAGTGATATATCAAGTGTACATGTGGGCAATGTAGTCACTCTTTTAGAGTGAAATTCACTCGTTTGCATTCGCAGCTGAAATGTGATATATCAGTGTATATAAACTGCAAAAAATGGGATGTTACAGTTGATCAACACTTTTTGGTGTTATCAGAGGACCACACAGATATGTGCTTTTTAACACCACTGGTGTTACTATTTACACCTTGAGCACCTTTAGCTGTTAAAATAACAGTAAACATTGATAAAATAACACCAAGAATTTTAAAACTGGTGAAAGCTCTTGATGTGGTCCTTTAAGGAGGAATATCACATGGCGGTCACTTCTGAATCTGTTTTGATTATTTCAGGAAATGAAGCTCACGTGAAACTTCAACATATGTTCCATGCATCAAACTCGTATACATTATAGCGATTTGTTCACGTTTAGGCAAACGCCACCAACCCTAGAAAAACCCGCCAACTCAATTGTTTATACAAATTAGCACAACAAAATCTGCTAACCGATCCAACCAACACAAAGACAAAAATATTTGCTATGTCATTGAAAAAAGGCTTTAAAGCATTCAATGCCTTTAAGAGTGTGATAGTATACAAATATAAGTGTGATGGTTGAAATATCATCACGAAGTCAAATGCTTTGACTGTCACCAATTTCAGGCAAGTTGCAAAAGAAACACTTTTTCAAATTTATCCATTTTGAACCGGTTTTTTAGCAAATTGCTCATATGTTATACGACTTAAAACTTGCAATGAAATCAAATAAAATCTAACTTAGAAAGTGGGTACAAATTTCACATTGACCCTATCAGTTGTTAGCAATTTTTCTTGTAAAATTAAACTGATGTCTCGGGTGACGAAAACATGTATCGTGCAGTTTGCACTGGGCTGAGCGACCCTTTGGGGTTTGGGGGATTTTTTGTATTGTTAGTAAGTTGGCTGGTTGGTTAGTTTTAGTTTATAGTTAGTTAGTTAGTAAGTTAGATTGGTTGTTGGTTGTTTGTTTGCTTAATTGCTTGCTTGTTGCTTGATTGCCTGCTTGCTTTGCTTAATTGCTTGATTGCTTGCTTCTTGCTTGATTGCCTGCTTGCTTGCTTTATTTCTTTCTTTGTTGGTTAATATTTGTTTGTTGTTTGGTTTGTTTCTTTTTTAAATTTGCGGTATATGCATATATAGAAGCAACTATTTTTTTGACAAAAAAGTATTGATTTTGAATAAAAAAAAGTGAGTGAAGCGAGTGAAAAATACAAATTTTAGCAATTCGCAATAAAAAAACAACAAAAACAAAAATAACAAACTTCTCGACCCACGTAGAAAAGTGTTTGTTTGTTGACCGTTGACTTATTCCGTTTGACTTCGTCACGTGCTAAAAAAACCTTGCAGTGTATTACTTAATTTTCTGTAAGCAGGCAAGGGGAATTACCTTCATATTTTAGAATGTGTGTAGGTATCATGCGATTTTTGTTTCATTTAAGATCCCAGCAGAGACCTTTTCTATAGTTGCTTTAGGTTGGCCCCAATTTTATTAATTTTACTAATCAAAAGTTCAATGACTTTTATTACATTTTCACCCATGTCTCTGTAACTGAACATCACGAATATGCCAAACTAGATTTTGTGATCCGTTATGATGAGACGAATCATTTGAGATACTTTTCAACTAAATCGAACCACTTTATATGACTGATCTCTTTAGATCCAAGAATAAGATGGCCGCCAAACGGACCCCTTGGGACAATATTTGATTTTAGTAACATCCAAAATTCTTAGATGTCATAGAGATGCTAAAAAATTATGTTAGAAAGGGGTGCATGGGAACCCCATATATAAATCTGCTATAGACTAGTATTAAAAGAGTTCTATTTGCCCCCCCCCCCCCGAAGTTCTATCATGTAACATTTTTTTTTTTGGCCTTAGGGTTAGAGTTTTTGTTATACTCTTAGGCCATAAATAAAAGAATGTGTTTCCTGTAGGATTTTAAAGGGGTACATATGGAACTCTTTCATATCTCTCCTTCAACGGACAAAATTTTAAAATAACGGCGATACGACATTTGCCACGCTCATAACATCAAGACGCAGCATTAGAATCAACTGACATTTTGGAAACGTCCTTTTACGAGGATGTCTTATGAACCATAAACAAAACAGGGGAGTTAAGATCTACGAAATGCACTAGGTCCATGAATAACCATCATTCTGTGTTATTCTTACTTCAAGTTTGCTGTTTACCACTTTCTTAGAAACCTAGCACAGCCTAAAAATTCCGAAAGGAAAAACGGGAAAAACAGATCAATAAATCAGGGCCAATACAAAATCTGGTTGGGTCAAATTATTTTGGCACAAAAAGAGTAAGGGCTTTTTTTTGTACACAATGCATTTGAAGTCAACCATTTACGACTATATTCATTCAGAGTTCAATTGTTGTATTTCTTTTTTCCAATATGTCAAAATCATGCAACCATATTACCATATACGAATCAACATTTATTCAGATTTAACAAATACAATGAAGTATAATTTTAGATTTTTTTTTAAATCGTAAAATTACTGTATTTTTCTGGGAGTGCGAGGATGAATACGTACTACTAGTCAGTCTAAATTAAATGGACGCCTGTTACAAAATAAGTGTTAAAATATGTGTTCATTTCTTTAACACAGTGTTCAAAAATAATATGACTAAGGCCAGGAATAATGTTACGAATTGATTTTTTTCAAGTGTTCTTGGATGGGATACTAATAAGAGGATACTGGTAATATATACCATTTTTTGAGTTTGAACAAAGCAGAACACAATTTTACGTAGATTTTTTTGGACGCACAGTATCATGTTGCAATTGTGTTCTTGATTGTGGGAATTATGTAGCTTGTGTCCCATTTACCTGGCATGCAATCCATTTCCTATTCATAAATACTCCAATATGAAATTTTATATTCTTTTTCTGTTTCCAAATAAAGAAAGTATATGAAATTAAGGTGTTTCGTCGTCAGCCCCCGGGTCCGCCATGCAATTAAGCTTCAGAGCTATAATAATCGAAATACGTTTGGCAAAAGATTTGCAATTTATGTAAAACACTAAAAAAAATAAAAAAAATAAAAAAAATAAAAAAGATTGAAATTATTTTTAAAATAGTTCCGCCATTTTTCTAAAATCATGATCAGTTGATCACTCTTACATCAGAGACAGTATGTGTATTGTTGTAAAAAAGCCTAGCTCTCATATAAATCTAAACCAGACTTAATGCGAACATATAAGCTGTACAAAAGCCACTTTAGTGTCTATACTTTAGTATCTACTTCTATTGTGGATTTGGTTATAAGAAATATTTGTAATCGAATGGGCATTATTTTTGGATATTAGAATGCATCTTAAGCTATCTTATCTTTTCACAGATCCACACACCAATTTAAAAACGTACAACCAAGTGTATTATTAAGTAAGTATCGTCCTAGTATACAATACATCCGGTTATGAAAAATACAATACTCTTAATTGACTAATACCGTCCCCTACCACACTTCATTCCATTGCACGATTGCAGTAGCTCTACAATGAATCCGGATAATACATGATGCATATCCCAATACCGTGGTTTGTGCGATTTCTTACCTTAGTGGAGCTAGACTGGTTCAAATCAAGCGTGATCATGCCGCTATAAGCCAATTTAAAGCTTTCTACTCGTGAATCATGAATATAACCACCCCGAACATTATGAATAGTTCACCGATATAGCGTAACCTTTCAGAAGACATCATAGCAGCGAAATGAACATGGCGCTAAGTTGGACTGGATGAAAGACCCAATGATGTGAGCCTGTAACCAAGCGTTTCTTAAAATATTCTATTTCGTATTTCCTCATCGTATTACCGTGCAGGATGCTCTACAGCGCTATCGTGTGTTTACAACATGTACAAAAGTGAAAGGATATAAGTCCGGCCATTCAACCACAAACACACGGAGCCTGGTGGAAATTTCCCCACATTTGCCATTGCAGATAAATCTGCTCATGACCCCGACCTGACCGAGCTGAAAAGCACTGTACCCGGAATGAAATAAGCAAGCAATAATTCTAATGCGTACAAAATGTGGGTATTCTTATTTTAGGAAAAATCCTCAAATCCTGGGTGCACACTTCCAATAATTACGACATTTTTGCAAGCGAAACCCATGCAGTCGAGTCCAAATTAAGAGCGATAGAAACAAAACAAAAACTAATATACCTAGAGCTACATATACTGCATATATATGTATAGGCCTATGTGGTGTGTGGGGGGGGGGTGTTTGTGTGTTTGTGTGTGGTGTGTGTGTGCCATTTTTAGTTATGCTGCAAATAAGGGTCCTGATGGAGAGGTCATTTTTTACATTTTAGGGTGCTTTTTAAGTGTATAAATTTAGTAAGAAGTTAGTTATGTTCATATTTTACGTATTGTACACACTAAAAACGCCAAGTCAACAATGCATCGACTAAAAAATGGGGTCAAAATTATGACCACAAAAAGGGTTATTTCACACGTTTTTGACCACAAAAGTGGTCAACATTTCAACCCCATTTTTAGTCGGTGCATATAACAAACGGGGTCAAAAATGACCCCGTTGTTGAAAATATGTTTAGGGTGTACTTTCATCCTGCTGATCTAGTATTCACTGCACTGCTATGTCGCATGTCGCTCTATCATAAATGATTGTCTATTTCAGTTACAATCAAGATATCTGATTGTCTTCAAATTGGGCTGAAGTTGTAATGCATTTTTCGTTCAGAAGAGGACATTTATTTTTGACACCAGCAATTTGCACTTTTTCAACTACTACGTTGGCAATATTGAATCAATATTGAAGCACTTTTCAATATAAAAATATACTCTGCTAGACTTCTGCTTTTACTCACAAACCTATGAATGACCTCGGGCAAAAAAAAATCCAGTGAAAATCTTTTAAAATTTTCTTTCAAATATTCTACCAACAATATTAAAATACACAAGCAGATCCCTGTAGTAGCAGGTACACATTAAAATATGCTGTTCATGAAAAGACAAGTTTTTTGACACTCACTTCACACCATCACATTTTTTGCAAATTAGCTCAAATTCAAGGATACACAGTAAGGATTTTTGGCTGATAAATATAGGTCTATGGGTGGGTTACTAACTTTAGGTCCGTTTGCCCGTATTCTGAAAGGATTTTTTTGATTGCAAAGGTAGGTTTTTATGTCATTTTCAGGAGAGGACATTGTTTTACAATTTTTAACAATTCTGCTTTTGAATCTCATTTTTTATCAAACATACTTTTTGAAACCATTTATATTTCACAACTTTGCATATCTCAGATTATGCTTTCAATTGTATCTATGTCTGTTTGTCGTATCTATATCCATATTTCTATGGATGTATGGGCAGATATTCAATCAGGGTACACATTTGATAAACACCTTTTAGGAACATGCTGACAAGTATTAAAAGAGGTTAAAATAGGTTCTGAGGCAAACACGTCGACTTGTCCTTCAAACACATAAACATGTTGCTAACATGTACACAAAACAAAGAATAGTGCATACAACATACCCACACACACTCATACACGCATGTGCACTTGCACACAGGCATGACTCTTAAAGTTTATTGTCGTATTTACGAATTTATACATGCCAACACTAAAAAAAAAAAAAAAAAAAAAAAAAAAAAAAAAAAAAAAAAAAAAAAAAAAAAAAAAAAAAAAAAAAAACCATTTCAAGACCAGTCAGCGAATTGGATCATTCATTCATGATAAAACATAATTATAAAATAACCTACCTTTTGGAAAACATCATAAATGTTGTACAACTTGAAGTCAGACTTTTAAAATATTGTACTTCGCATTTCCTTATCGTGAGTCATTTGTGAAAAAAGAAGACTTCTCAGCTTGGGTGCATCAAATGGGGCTTAACATAACCCCCTCGTTTGGTGCAATGAACCGTTTCTTGGTTGACGCGTCCTTCGGAATATACATAATTAAGCTAATAACTTATGCTTTCTTTTTTAAAGCAAGCTAAGGCATATTTCGTCCAAATCAGCTTTAATTAAGAGTCTGACAGAGATGTAGCGGCATTACTTGACTTTTCTACACAATCAATTCATGTAGAAATGTTCAACCTATTGTGGTATATCATTGTCTAATGGCGACACATTTGCCATTACATTTTTACTAAAATCATTGAACATAATGTTTTATTGTCAACAGTCAACCCATTTCATGCAAAAAAAATAATGAGTACCGTTGTCGTTTCCTGCTCTTTTTGGTGCACCCAAAGGTAGTATTTTCAATGGCTGGTATTCTGAAGGGAGTCTAACTTTAGACCTGACTTTAAATCAGGGTTAGTCCTACACGAGTGGACCTTTTTCCCTTTCAAAATACTGTGAAAGTTAAATGTAACTTGTGAGAAAATTCCTCATGTATGGGCTGGAATTTCTAGAGTATGTCGGAAGGAAAAAAGGTCCACTCATGTAGGACTAACCCTGGTTTAACTCTCGTCTTACCAAGGGGGGGGGGGGGGGGGGGTTACCACCCCCCAGTGAACTTCGCTCCGGTGCGCTAAATACTAAAAACTTTCGTAAACAGCTTCTAGGTAATCGTTCTCTCATCCTTTCTGGTCATTTTTATAGCGAAAAAAGTGTGCAGGTAGCACCTTCACCGGGGTTAGGGTATGCCGTCAAAGTCGAAGGGTGGGGGGGTTGCCACCCAAGGATATTTTATGGTGCATTTTTGAAAATATTATGCACAGTATGGCTCTAAAACTCTGTTTATGTAAAACTAGCCAAATGCCATCATTTAGAGCTGAAAACCGCATGAAAATCCGATATTCCTGCGATTTTTTAGCGCAAAATTGGATTTTCGCCTATTTTCGGTGGAAAATGCCAATTTTGCCGACTCGCGGACTTGATGACGTCATTGTGACGCCATACTAGGTATGTTGGTACTTATTTTGGTATCAATGGAAAGAGGAGGACCATAGCTATCCATTGGTATCAAAATCATAAGCATCGGGTGCTTTATAACAAATTCTCGACCGTGTTACAAAAAAGGCTTGGTAAGACGAGGGTTAAACCCTGGTCTAAAGTTAGTCTCCCTTTCAGAATACCAGCCAATGTGTTTAATTGTCATTATGTCGATATTGGAGAATGCTAGAATAGAATAGGCTGAGCATCAATCCATTTCAATATTTCATTTATAATAAGTTGCTAACAGTGGGACGTTTCGTGTGTTACTTTGCATAATGTGTGTGCCAGACGCCTCCGTTTTCGTCCGTATATATTCAGCTCTGAATACAGGCGAAAACGAAGGCGCCTGGCAGCAAACTTTCAAGACATTTTTTTTTTATTCCGTATAAAATAAACAGAACTTTGAAGTATGTTTGGATAGATGCACACGATTGTGGGTATATGGTATACACGAAGATGTGTCCTACAATGAGTAGGTATTTGGGTGGATGAAGTTTGTTCTAATTACACTAATTTGCATAAACTGCTTATACTTAACGGGAAAAAATCCATATTTTTAAGGGGGGAAAACGGAATATTTAAAAAAATATAAGGAATATTTCAATTTACGAAGTCAACAATTTTACAGATATTTTCAACAGTGCAGGCCGACTCTATCTTTGGATATTGATAGGCCTATACTTTGCAATTGAAATAAAGTCCTTGTCCAGTAAAAATGAAATTATTTTACAAAAACGCACAAAAAATACAAACTCTTAAGGCTCACATTCATGTGGTATATTTTCGCAGAGTTCACATCATAACCATTCAATTCAGTTAAATTATTTAAGTATGCCATTAAAGTTACTATTGCAATGACTAAAGGCGCATTTTATTGTATATAAAGATGGCCTTTTAGGCTTTTCATTTTTGGTGTGAATTAATACACTGTTACGCATTATAAAGATGCGAAACTCTCCGTTTAAAATAAAATTGGGACGCCCTTTTCCAGGAAATGGTCGCTCCTTGGTCAATTTTAAAGTGAAACAAGTGGCAATAAGCTACCTTTAAAATAAATTCGGCCCACTAAAAATATCATTTAGATTGTGTTTTGTAAGTGTTTTGCGTTTAACGAGTATGACTTTCATTTACAAGTTTTTTATACACTGACTAACCTGGTTGACGTAAGGATAATTATCTGAGTGACTATTTTCTTGCATGGCTTTCTGATAAAACCTGCTTTTAAAATGTCTGAAAATGCATCTAGTTTAATATTAAGAAAGTGGCAGAGTTTCCATGATTAGAACGTATGTTTTCTTCTTCCAATTCAGTGGCATTTGACAGTAAATGCGCCTAATTAATCCTATTCTACTCTCCCACTGAAATTTTCCGCGGTGCGATTATTGCACATGAGCACAAAATATGGTCTGTAGATTCTTGTTTCGATGAATCTGCTACTGGTTTTGGTAAATTTTGGATGCTTGGAGTTTCTTCTGTCAATAAATTCACACATTGTCTGATGCACTACCATGTTATTTGTTTTTAAAAAAAAAAAAAAAAAAAAAAAAAAAAAAAAAAAAAAATCTTCATTATTTTTTTTAATATCCTAATTTTGGTCCAAAATTGGGTAGTCAAATAGGGCCATAAAATTTGAACAAAATACCATCCACCCCATTTCTCTTGTATTGTGCATGAAAATGTATCCCATAATTGCTATATAATTAATATACAAAATGAGATAATGTGCTGAAAAAGATGGCCAAAACTAAACTGGGGGAGTGAAATAGGGTTAAAAGAAACGTCATTCAAAGAGACTTCAAATAAACACCCTTAGCTAAAGTATACCTCGACCATATCGCCGTGAAATAAGATGGGAACTTGATATAATTAATCGGGTCTCCCCCTTAAAAAATCTTTGTTGGAATTGACATAGTCTAATACCATTGTTGATCGTTTTGAGACCCAAACAAATTCAATAATAACGTGCACCTGGCAAGTGGTGGTTTTCTATAGAAGTGTGATCTCCTTCCAATTATTAGTGGTCTCTGCCTTGCCCTCCCCGCCCCCCCCCCCCATACGCCACTGAAAATATAGCTGTTTGAACTTGGAATGTTAATCTGCCAAGAACGTGGTTTATTGGCAAGTATATTGCACAATAGAACAGATAACCTGGTTTTTTCCGATCGAAGACCAGGTTTATTGACTAAAACGCAGGTTTATAGTATCGACGCGAGAACCCTTGTTTTTGCAGATAAACGTGTTTTTTTTTCATTTTTCATTTGTTTTCAACTGATAACCTTGTTTTTTAAACGAAAAACCATATTTTTTTTTCGAATAGATTGTCATAGTTTTTGGAAAAACAGGTTTCTCGTCGAAAAACACTGGCGTAGAGCGATGCGCGATTTAATAAACCGAACCAAACGCACAGTTATTCGCGGTACTGCGCATATACCTTCGCGCGCAAAACGACAATCTGTCTTCCATTTGTCCATGACTGGGCTCTTAACAGAAGGCTGAAGGTGTAAAACAGCTTGCGCTTAAACAATACACGGTCAAAAAACCCCTTAATCAGGACCCTTTATTCCCCCCTGCTCTATAACCTACCGCAGAGTAAAAATCCGCCGCGGAACTTGCGTCAATAGAACGCATAAGATGGAGTGAGTCACGCACCACCATATATTTTCTGTAAATACATTACGGGTTTTTCCTCCCAACCAGGGGTCCGTTCCCCAAAACGTACTTACGACACTGTAGCCTACCTTTATACTAATATGCGAACTACTACTTTCACTACTAAGTTCATACTGCGTCCCCGAAACTCGTACGGATCTACCTGACACTAAAAATTACGACTGAATTCTACTTCGATCTAGTTTGTGACTTAGTATCACACTATTTTGTTCCACGCGTTCCCCAAACTAACACGTAATGCAGTTTGTGAACTAAATCTGACCAAAAGTTACGCACAAACTACGGCGACTCGAGGGTAGACTTACCACAAACGTAAGCTATTAAGCAACCTTAAGCAAGGATTTCATTTCATCGTGAGAGGAGAAGAAATGGATCCCAAAATACGAATTCAAGATTATACAAACAAATGGAGGTGGTTTTGAAAGTCTTTTGAAGACTACAGTCTTACAGCACATTTGATATAGGCCTATTATACGAGCTATGTGACATCGCTCGTATAAACGATATTCTGAAAGGACTGAAATAATAGAGTAAGATCCTAGAACGGTTATATCTGAAACCCTGGGAAAGTAAAATAATACGACCATAATAATAAAAGTAAATATGACTAATACACTACTTCTTCTTAATATCGTTACCTCCTTAAAAACGTAACTATGATTCTCTTTAATCATGTTTATATCATTACTTGAAATTTGCCATCAAGCTTGTTAAACACATTTTTTTTTAAATTAATACTTAATTTACAAGTATGGTTTAAATTTAAGATTTTTTTATTCTTGGTGATTATATTGTCTATCAGAATTTTTATCTGCATTAAAGCATGTTTTGACTTTTGAGATGGTTCAGTTTTCAAATTGGGCATTTTATTTTTATTTTTTCTGTACCAGAAAATATAAGACGGAAAGCACAATAATGGGTACCGTCACCATAGCACAAAATTAAGTTGTTATTAAATATTTATAACTTTAGTGAATCCACAAACTTGATCTGTTAAAAAAAAAATGTGACCCAGGCATGTAGAATTATTGGGGAGATGATTTCATGGGTTCTGAAACTTTCTGAAAAATTTTACCCGAGAAATCCTCTAAATTCCGGTCAAATCTTGGACGTACAAAGTTTACCAACATAACATATTCATTCCTAAGAAACTGATGAAGCTGCATTTATTAAGTATAATTTTTCAATATTTTGCTTAATTGTATATTAGAAACATGCATTGTGGGGGTTTATAACATGGCACGGATATTAAAATAAAGGAATTTCATTTTCTTTGGCCATGCCAAGAAAAAGTGTGCTAATGGTGACAAAGCATCCATCATGAATACTGTCACAATTAGCAAATATTCTCGCTGTCTCAGCATTTTTGTTAACTTTCTTACTTGTCCCTTTGTTTTCTGAGATCATTTGCGATAAAGAAAATACTTTTTCATTCTGCATATTTGCGTCACATAGCAGTAAAAATGTCAATATTATGTCACAATATCACAGTCTGGTCAAATTTCACATTGCATATGTGAGGGTCAAAAAGTCACTTTAGCAAAGCTATGCCGCATTTTTGTCACATAACAAGCCAAGTTTTCGATTTCACTTAAAAAGAATGTTAGGAGAGAATCATTTGTTTGTCAATGAATTTATAATAATCATCACATAAAATAAATTTCATGAAAAATTTTATCCTTTTTTGCCCTCTGGTAGTTTTTTGCGTCCCATTAATTTGCTTTCTTCATAATGCTTTTAGTTAAACTTTGCACCATCACTTTCGACGCATCGTATTATTTCTCAATTCGTGTTTTAATGATCCTTCTTCTTCTTAATATGCTTCTTCTTCTTTGTGTTCTTCTTTTTCGTCTTCTTCATCTTCTTCTATGGAGACATTAAAACTAAATAAACAAAAGACCTTGGCATATATAAAGTGTGTCAAAAGGCATCCTATCCAAATATAAAACAGCAATTTTGGCTACTTAGTGAATACAAGCTTTTTGTTGGGGTTAGATCGTGAAAATATGAACTATTTGAAAAAAATATTTTAGAGAAAAAAAAAATTAAGAGGCCCAATGTTGAGAATTTCTTTTCCCCAAAACGATGCAGAACAAAATACATTTGTCCTCCCTTTTTTGGCTTACCTTGGATAGCTGTGATTATTTTATGGTGCCTTTACAAAAAATGTTATAATATGTTTGTCAACTCTATAAAAAGAACCGATTTAATTTTCACACTTTTACATATTTTGACGTCATCACTTATATTTCCTTTCGTTAATGTTTTTTCAAGCATATATCCAATAAAGAGTGGTCTAAATAATTATATAATAGGAAAAAGGCTTTAAAATTAACAGAGCGGTCGGAAACTTATTAGCTATGCTCGTACGAACCCACCAACTGAAACCTCTTTATATGTAGGCCTCGCGGTCGTCCGAGGAATAATGCCTGTCCTACTTATTACCTCTGACCTTTTCATACATTCCATTACGCGGAAAAGGACAATAGGGAGGCATAGCACGCATACTCGCAACCTTACAACCCCCAATACTCCCCATCGTTTAATCGATAGGGTTTGGAGTAGAATAGTCTTAGAATGCTCATAACTCTTGGTGCGTTTCACCAGCTGAGAACCGTCTAAGCAGGAGTTTGGGGAACAGACGTAAGTCGCAACTAATAGATATCTTAGCTTGTGCTGAGCATGACTTGCGACACAACTTACGCATCAACTTTGGGGAACGAACCCCAGGACATTTAGAGGCTTATTAGTCCATAAGCCAGTTTCTGTACGGGCCTTAAAATTCGAGTTTGTTGCACCCACCTGGTGATTAATTTTCCAATATATCACCTTGAAGGGGGTGTCACCCTGACTAGGATTAGGTATGTTTCCGCCCCGAAAAGTTGCACAATAGCGCGTACTGCCTATTTCAAAATGGCCACCATTGTTTTATGAAAAAAACTGCTATTGTATTTTCATTATAGATAGGAATTTTACCCAGGACTAAAGGAAATAAAGTTCTATCTTCCTGAAGTGGGCTTAAACATTTAAGTGTCCAAGATGGCCGCCGGTAGGAGGCATGTTTTGTTAAATGTACTAAAATTGCCAAATAGATGGAGTAAGAATGCGAGTAATATTTTGAGAGCACCAAAAAGAGATTCAATGACATTTTTGTATCACGGACATGATCATAACTCATGATGGCGTCGGTTATACCCGCTCCGGGGGACATAAATCAAGAAGAAAAACACCCTGCACCCCTTTTTGGACATAATAAGAACCATAACGAAAACTATTGATAACATTTTCCCGCAATTTTCTCTCGTACTTCTGGATAATTGCAGACCACTCAACACTTGTTGACTCTGGGAAGGAAGCTGATCTAGGCAGTGGAGAGAGGGAAGGAGCCTGTGGTACAGGTCAGAAACAAAGATAGCATTTGATGTGCTCGAAAGAAACTTAGGTCACCATATTTAAATGTTCCTTTTTCATATAGACAATATTTTCACTTCTTCATAAGCATAGTTTTTATTTTTACTGGGAAACACCTATGACGTCACTGAGTAGTCCTTAAATACAGTCCACACCCATTTATTATGATTTTATTGTATCAGATTGATATGAGCTGTTGTCTTCCTATGAACTATTATATAGTCAGTTTAAACTACGTTATATGGCCCAAATAGTAACCAGCTATAGTAACGGCATTCTCTAGGACAAGTCAATACCACACTTTCATATTTTTTACATCTTGGAAATGATTTAGGGCTGTTTTTTCTTGCTGATTTACGTACCCTAGAGCGAATAAAATCACCGCCATCTTTAAATGCCATAAATGCCATGAATTCTTTTTGGAGCTCCCAAAATATCACCCAGGTTCTTAGGTCAACAATTTGTCATTTTAAGTTCATTTAGCAAAATATGCCTCCTTGTGGCGGCCATCTTGGACGCCTAGATGTTTAAGCCCCCTTCAGGCAGTTAAAAACTTGGTTTCGTGTAGTCGTGGATAAAATTTCTATCTGTAATGAAATTATAATGGCGGTTTTACATAAAACAATGGCAGCCATTTTGAAATGGGCAGGATACGCTAACGTGCAGCTTTTCGGGGCGGAAACATAGCTAATCCTAGTCAGGGGGACATCTCCTTTAAGGTGATATATGGGAAAATTAATCACTAATTGGGTGCAACGAACGGAAAATATGATGCTGGCAGCTTATGGACTATATGGAACTTTTTTGCCTTCACTACCAAAAAAAAGTGTATTATAACACTCATTAAATGCAACTTTGATCTCTTAATTCTTAATTCCATGGATGTATTTTAAGTCTTAAAGAGCTGGACAAGCCCTTTTTTCACTTAAAATTTAAATCCATGTAAAAGTTTATTTTGATTTCGAAAGCAACCCGTATGTTTGCATGGTCGCAATGCTTATGTGTTAAAGGTGCTTGTTCCGATTTATATCTATTGCGTTCTCTATGAGAGCCTGGCACTTGCAAATACACCAAATCAAGTACCGTGGGAAACTTGCTGTTTTTATGGTAGAAGCAGTTATCCATATTGCAAAGCCCTATTCAATATAATGTTGATAGTTAACCATTAAAACGGCGATATTTTGTTTATATCTTTGGAATGGATTTGAGGGCTCAAATTTCAGGACGACAATGAGAAACCTTCATCTGATATCAAAGTCGATATTACTTCTGGGTAAATCGGGGCGGGGGTTCCAATGTACGATCGGAACACGCACCTTTAACTTTCCAACTGAAATGATTAAAGCACTAAACTCAGCACATTTTTGAAGGGCTTCCCCAATTTTCCAAAAAATGAGATTTTGCACAGTTGCTAATTCCGGCATTGGCTATAAACCTGCGAAGATCAACTCTAACTTGTCTCTGTATCGCAAAAGAAGGACTTTTGTAATTCATTGATTGCTGGTATATGAATAAGTATGATATAACGCCACGGTACGTCTATGCTTTAAGTTGGTTCAGGCAAGGTCAGTTACTGCCATTTTAAAAGTTGAGGTGGCACTATTTCCAATGGACGGACAGAAATTGGGCGTTTCGCTTCCTTTCTTTAAATTACAATCGGAGTGGTGTTTTTTAAGAAGTTGTGGTTTGGCCTTGTTCTCCTTACGGCCCGTCAAGAGCACTAAAGAACGATGTCAGAACTAAACCACTGACATCGCAATATGGACTTTGATCTTTGCAACACAATATTGTAGTAAGTGTCCTAGGAAATTCTGAGCAAAATGAAAAGGAAATCTAATTTTTAGATTTTGGCAAGGACCAAGGTGTTTTGACTTTTCTTAACGTGCTTTTCGTCCTCGGCAAGTGACCCAACAAGGTTAATTACAGGGTGTCCCCCAAAAGTTGAGCATCAGATAAAAACTCCGATTTCTCAAAAATTGCTAAGAAGGGGCCCTGCCATTAGTTAATTTTCAGGGGGAATATTATTATCTCTTATTGTATAAACTGGCAAAGCCCCTGACAATCCCCGCCCACGCAAGCCAGATATATGACGTATTATTAAAGGCCATCTGTGTTTTCTTGCCATTGTTATTTTAATAAAGCCTAAAATTCATCTATTCCTAAGCGTTTGATTGTGTTCTTAATGTGTTTTTTTTTGTTATTGCCTCACATGATATTTCATATGCATCTGTTTTCCTTTTTTTTTTAATTTTTTATTTTATAGTTTTATTTTAAGTAACTTATCTCATAGTATACAACGGTAATTGAAAAGATGCACCATGTTTTAGGCTAAATGTAATTACTCTCTATTTTTTAAAGCGCGTTTGACCTTGTTTTTGATAAGGCGCTATATCAAATGCCGTTTGTATTGTATATTATTAGTGTATTCACCCTTCCAAATGGGATTACACAGTTAGCATCATTTGCCCGTTCTGTTATCGGGTGAGCAATTTCCATTTCCAACACATTGAATGCACTGCTGTATGGTTAATATTAACTGAGGAACAACAAAATTGCACACAATACTAGTTTTGTAGATTTATTAAATGGCAAATAGGCATGAATCCTACCAGTCGCATCCTAAATAGTTATGACAGCACAGCTTATAATATCTACTTTGGTTATTTCTACCTGTGCAGGGTTTCGCGATAAATACATTTTTGCTAAATATCAAAACTTGTAAACTACCCCACATTGTTTGAATATCATAGTCACATTTCTTTTTACAAGAAACGAATTAAAATAGCTTAGAGTGCCATTAAAGACCTTTGCTCTGCATGGCCTGTTTGCTTGCCATCTTGTCAAACCAGAATCCAACTGGTAATGACACACGGATACCCGGTACTTTTTCTTGACGTTCACTCGCTTTGTGAATGTTTTTATAAATAATGCAATTGGAAGAATGTGTCATTTTCATGTTCATTGAACTAGAGCTTAGAGGATCACCGTGTCATTTTTTAATTTTGCGACTTGAACATCTGACTTAGAATCTAAAATTTCATAACATCCATTGCTTTCTTGAATATATTCAATTACACATGCACTTCGCTCCCCGACCATGAATATTCATCAGGTAACCCTTTAGACTAATATTTGTCAGGCTGTCAGCTTAAAGGATATTATTGTTCTAAAGATATTATGTAAGATATGTGTTCAGATAGAGTACTGGTATTAATATTTAGTACATTCTCACCTTCGGGTTTTTGGTCACATTTAGTCAATTCCAGAGTGATTGAGCCACGAATCTATATCTAATGTACCGAAAGTCACTAACTGTGTAAATCCCGTTTGAATGGGTGAAAAACAATAGTCTTTTGCATAAAATCGTTTATATCTCTAGTTTGCGAGGGCGGATTGTCATGAAGATTTGCACGGTCATATACAAAAGAGTATGATTACTATCCTCCATGAAAATTATGTTGCACAGCTTCAGAAGTTTTGGAGAAATCGGAGTTTATCTGCTTGCAACGGCACTTTTTGGGACACCGCTGTATTTAATCAGTGGCGACTTGTCAATATGATCATATCGTCATTAATCTTCCAACAGGCCAATCGACCAAATTCAACATTTTCGAGATAGTCTTGCGATTGAAGTTTGCGAGAATTATGAACTTGCATATCTAAAATTTGAAAACATTTAGGAAAATGAATTTTATGTGGACATTGTGGACATTGGAAACGTTCTTCATCATTTTGATCACGGTTTCCATTAAAGTAACCTTTGTTTTCCCTTGTCATTAATTAACAAGTGATTGGTCTGTTTGCAAAAACTAAAAAACTAAAAACTGTTCCTCTGTTTCTAATGTCAAAGGAGACGAATGCACATTGAGCTGTTTTGGCGTACTCAAAAAGATTCGATCGATCGCATCAGGCAGGCCGGTGGTATTCAACTTTTGAACATACTCATTGCCTGGCCGGAGGGCGGCTAAGAAATGACTATGCCTTATGTACTGTTTTTCTAAGGTGTCATTGTCTTTTACAGGCAAAATATGTGCCAGTGAAGATAGAAAAGAGGAAGAACGAGGTTCTTTCAATTTTTATTTTGTATTAGAATTGTTTTAATCAAATATTTAATACTCAAATGTTAAATATAATACATCAAGCTTATAAATAATACATTTAATTTAAATGGAAACCGTAAAAATGGTTTTAACGGGTTGTTGTTGGAAGAATTGCTGCCATAATTTTCTTGTAAATTATATCATTTTTCTGGGTAAACTTAGTACTTATCGTATAATTGAAATGCATATACTGAATGTAAGTGGAATCAGTTGTGATTCACTCTGTTTATTGCTTGAAGGTTATATTTTGATTACTTTTTTTGTGAGAGTAAAGGAATCAAGATCACTAGTTTATCAAGAGAAAGCCTTTATCTTACTATCAAGTCATGTCATATTTGTCTTAAATTTACGAGGCGTTCGGACGAAAATCACTTTAATTCTAATTATAGACACAACAACAGTGTTTATAATGAAGACTGTTATTTCCAGTACAATTAAACTAAAAACCACTCTTTAATCCATGGTATCTTTACATTTATAGTTATTAAATTTTCAGTAGTTCCAACTCTCACTGAAAATAAATACAATATTGCATGTAGCTTACTTTCAAGTAAACGAAAAACCATAGAAGAGAGATTAGCAATTAGTTTCAAATGACGTAAAAACTCGTAAAAATACGCCTTCCGGAGTGTATACTCAGAACAATTTGAAATGATTTATATTCCCATTGATATTATGTCATTTTTAATCATCAAACAGATCATTGCGTATTTTTCACCTTTGAGAGTCAAGCACTCTTAGAAGAGTAGTTACTCTTAATACTTTCTGTGTTGAAACTCTCTGATTAAAAAAAACTATAACCATTTTGGAGGTTTAAGATGGCAGTTGCCGTACCAGACTTTCTGACGTTTGTTCATTCAAATTGCCATATTTCTGATTATCAAGGGGTATTTTATTGAAAATGCAGAATTAACATTTTCTCATGTTAAACATCTTTCGTTATTGAATGGAAAAACAAATTTCCTGTATTTACTCAAAGCGTAATCGTGTTCATTCAATTTTAGTTGAATAATTCACAATGAGTAATCTTTTAATTTACCATAATCATGTATTTTAATTGAGATGGCTGAAAATGCGAATGATAATTGGTCACAAGTGCTTAAAACCACATGACTTTATTGCGCGCTATTTAGTAACACAGATAATTTATCAAGTTTTATTGAAATTATATCAACTACTTTCTGTAACTCAAATAATACGTAGGTAAGGTGGGAAAATATGGACAGAAAAGATGAAATAACGAAAACGATTTTGATGTTCTTTGTTTTACTTGCATTATTGATCTAACCAGATCTACCTAAGGAGGGGTTGGTGGTTTATCACCTTTAAGGCCGACTCAGAGATTCCTGAGGAGGGCGCCGCTCAATTTCCAAAACAATCTGGCTTTTTGCATGTACAAAATTCTTGTCCATATACTAATTCACTGTGTGAAATTGCTAAGCTTAAATCGAATTCCTCATATAGAAAATCACAACTTTGTTATAAAATGCCGGATCCGGAACTTCTTGTTTTACAACAGTATCCTATGGAACTGTGATACTACACATAAATGTTTTAACTGCATCACAAAACGCCAAATCCGATTCATCTCACTTTCGGAATTGTGCATTTTAATTAGGTTACTATCTTTATTCTAGTTTGACTATTTTTTATTTACCACAAAATAATATTTCGAAATCTCGGAGTCAGACTGTAAGGTTTTCGGTCCGGCTAGCTAAGCCCCTTGTTGTGCAGATTATTTATGTAATTGTCAATTGACATCTTTCGCTCCTTTTCTCAAAACAAACATCCACCGGGGTATAGGAAAGATAATGTGATCCCAAAGAAAAGTTTCGGAATGTCCACATTTCATGCATGGGACATGACTAGTTTTAATATAATGCGTAGCATTTTTATTGCTATAATAAGGTGTTTGGGTCGCTAAAATTGCGAAAATATCAAGTTCCACCCTATATTCAGTATTTTCGCACTTGCCCCAACATTTATGATGTCATAGTGACGTGATAATGGGATGTTCTTGGTACTTATTTGGTACAAATGGACAATAATGGAAAACGCTAAGCTATCCTTTGGTACCCAATTTTACAGGAATCGGACAATCACAGGGGGTGGTAACCACCCCACCCCCTTCGGAAGTTTTGTTTTAAAAGTGGCTCGGGTAGACGAAGGTTAATTGGTGTAATTTAATCATGTAAGTAACTTGTAAACAGGTAAACCTATCTACTATGAAATCGGATCAAACCTGGGGATCACATTCTTGATATGAACCCAAATACCTATAACCACGATACTATGCTACATAAAGGGAATATAATGACATTGAATTATGTTATACATTATTTTCCTTTCATCTTAATATATTGTAAATTAAAAAGGAAAAATATCATACACCAAAACCTGTGAAAGGGTTTACAACAAGAGGTTTTTGAACTATCTATAAAAGATGAAGTGACAATAGGATAGACATAGTGATTGTTATGTCCTTCTGGGAGTTTTAAAAAGTATCTTGTTGTATTATAACTTTGAATTACCAACTTAGCAGAACCCTTTGAATCGTTTACTTTATTACAACTTCAACAATCAATTAATTTGCAGCCACAAAAGCGGTTAAACTGAGTAAATGTTACTATTTTTGCACAATTTACCGTAACTTAATACATGTATGTTTGTGTATCACTTCTCCAATGAAATACGGGTATGTGAAATTATTCTAATGAAACTTATAGTTGCATCATTACACAATAAAAGATCCTTTTACATATATGTCTAAAAACAATAAACAATAATAATAAAATTAAAACTCTAAACTGCGCGATTCAAACTGATAAACGTAGGCCCCCTTTGGCCGTGCTCATCGCCCGATCGTCTCTTAGAGCAGTCAAGACTCTTAACAATCTACTTCTGGTAAAGAACACAGCAGCTAAAATGCTATTTTTGTTTATACCACAACTAACAGCATCTGGTATTTACGAAATAACGTGCGCTTCTCCAGTAAAAAAAGAAAACAAGACAAATACTTGACCGTAATAAAAATATAGTAAAATACTTTTTTGGTCCAATTTTCTGAGGCTATTAAAACGACTAAATTTATCAGAGAGGCTCGTATTGAACTTTGAATTATATCCACATTGTTATACACTATTATGGATTCTCAATTATAAGTTATTTAACAGAAAATACTGTCAATCTATAGGAAATCCCCTTTTTTTTACTTGGAGTGTCACTTCTGCCAACAAAACCCATACACCACAGCACCGCTTTATAGTTTCCATTCAAATTGCAGTTTAATGCATATGTTTTACCAAATTAACTGAATTTATGCACCGTAAAATTTTGGTTTGACATTTGTGGATAGCCCTCTATAAGTAGGATGTTCGTCAGTGCTTTTTTTATTCTCTAACACAGTCACAATCTCTGTAATAAACTCGCCAAATCTATATTTTTCAGGTGTTTTGTGAATCCTTTTTTACGTTTTTTTGAGTGGGCAAAATCGTCTCAGAAACAGCTACACACATTGTAACTAATATACACTTCTACCAGACTTCTATAATCCCCCCCCCCCCCCCCCCTCCGTGTTGATCCGTGAGGAGATGATCTCGCCAGTATCGCCATTGATCACTTAATCAGCAGCGTGCGGTGGGTTTTTCCAGAACAGCAAACGACGACTGCAGATTGGTCTGTTTGGAAGACTTTCATTTGGCTTTGGTTATGATTCCCCAAGTGAAAATCTATTATATCTAAAATTGGAATGTTATTTTTTGCTCATATATTTGGTATATGAAAAGAGCTTGTGATATATATCATAATATGCAAAAACTCATTTAGCCAAATGGTCGATTGGCCTTTTTGGAAGACTCATGACGCTATATTTTTGTGAAGAAGTTCGGTGTGTGTAGATGTGAAACAATTTGTCCTCAACTCTATCAACATCGTCATCATCATCAGGAACATAGTACCGTAACTGAAGTTATGGAAAATCAAAGCAGTATATAGATCATTGCACCCTAATAAATAATTTTTTTAATATTAGGTATACAAAATAATATAACAGCCTAATTCATGTCGAAGCTAAATTCATTAGGACAGGTTCCTTTTTAAGGTTTAAGGAATCTTCTTTAAAACTCTAACCTTTATTTTTACTTCATTTGACGTACTTTTAACAATTATTTTTTCTTCACTCTGACCACATTTCTTTCGTCGTCGTTGTCATCTTTTTGGTTTTTTTTTTTTTTTTTTTTTTTTTTTTTTTTTTTAATTTTTTAGTTTTTTGCTTTTTTTAATTGTTACTTTATTTTAAATAATGCTTTAATTTTTGAAATTCTGAAAAAAGAACACCCATACTTGGGGGCGATTTCTTCCCAGGGTTGAGTTAGTAAATCAAGCACTAACAGGCAACTTTCATTTTTTTTCCCCAACACTAAAAAGTATTACCGCGCACTTTTGCTCCTGAAAATTAAATGAAGTACAATTAAATAAGGCGAACTATTTTGGGGCGCGAAAACTAGATACCATCCTGTTGTTATGAATAGCGTTGCTAGTCTGCCAACACTCTTTTCATGCTTGTTCTTTATGTCAATCGTAGAACATAGTGCATTGTTAGTACAAAACCAAGCTCTGGGTCCAATCTTAAAGGTGCGTTTCCATTACCCTGGTTTCTTGATTCTCACCATGCTGTTTTAGAGCTTTTAGTATAGGCCTATATTTTTTAGAAAAGCTGATTCCCCAAAATTTCAGTTGATTCTGATCTTGTCTTTTGGTAAGGCAAATGCTTGTATCACGTGGCTGCGCTTTATTTCTATCCCTTTACGGGGCTGATCCAGAATTCTCAATAGGGGGGGGGGGGCGCCCGGCACTATTCGCTTTTAATTTTCCGGCTCGCTACGCTCGCCAGTTAACCCAATTTTTTTCACTCTCGGTTTCTAAATTCTAAAAAGCGGGGGGGGGGGGGGGTGGGAGTGGCAACGCCGATATTTTAAATTTTTTTCAAGAACCAGAGCACAAAAGAACAACACAAAGAAGAGTACCCCCCCCCTCCCCTGTCTTTATATTTCAAACAGAATGAAAACAAATTGTGTCTATACCCGGCCAGCGCAGCGAGCCGGAAAATTTACAAATTGTGTGGCAGGGGCGCCCACAAAAGGTCACTTTCAGCGCGCCTGTGCGGCAAAGGCTTTTCCTACATCTACAAGGCGCCCGGCGCCCTTTGGTTTGCAAAAATAGGGGGGGCGGCGCGGCCGGGTTGCGCCCCCTTAAATCCGCCTATGATTTACAACATATTTGGTAGGTTTTTGTAGAAACATCGAACTCTTTTGAATCGGTACAACGATTTTCTTTTTTTCCTGTTATGATGCTAGTCGTGTTGATGTACCCCATCAGTAACCAGAGTTTTTGTAAAAATTCAACGCAAAGTGTTTTCAGAGATGGAGGGCCTTATGCACCACCGGGAGTGCAGAGGCCTTATGTCAATGAATGTATACAATAATTTTAATAACCTACCATTGGAAAGGTTGATTATATTAAGCAGTGGCGAGCTTTTCATATAGGATAATTATGTTGTTAAGAATGTTTCGATTATGGAACAAGCTCGAACTTGTCTATGTATCGCAAAAGAAGAATTTGTAATTCTTGGATTCTGGAAACGTCCCATCAATATGAAATAGTATGATATAGCCCACGTACGTGTCTATGCTTTAAGTTGTGAAGAATCCGATTGTGGGAGTATACTTTGACCAATATCGGCGTGAAACTTACTCGACTTTACATCCACCTGTAAGTCTTGGTTGGAATTGACCATAAGCTAATAATATACTCCCCGCCTAAAAAATCCGAACGATGTTGAAAATGGTCATCAATGTGCTCAAACTTTGCTTTCAAATGAACGCGCCAGCCAGCTGGATAAATCCCCCAAACTTCCACATCATGCTTCGTATCAATGCATTACGGACACAGTTCAATAAGTCAAACCATTACGCGAACAACGCTCCTGGCATTATGATTAAATAAATTAAAATTCCCTCATACCTACTACCTTTTAATACATTAATTCTATATCGTTCGAATTTTTTAGCGGGGACTCAATAAGAAACGTGTTCACCTTTTGTGCAAAATGTGTTTTCTCTAGAAAAGTGATCTCTGCAGTTATGGGGTCCTGTCTCCCCCCCCCCCCCCCCCCCAATGTCTGGTTACGCCACTGAAAATATAGATTGTTGAAAGACTTTTCAGTGATCCGACCTACAAAGAAAATATTTTTTATTTTTCCACTGAAAAATTGACAGAAAAGGAAAAAAACGGTATAGTTCAAATATGTTAATCTCAATTCAATTGTGTGTTGTAGCAAGTGTCTGCACGGACAGTAATGACTAAATATTCCGATTATTTTCAATTGCTTTTGGTCTTATCGCTTGTTGGGCACGTTACAAAAATGCAAACCCTCTTGCTTTTTGATATAGTTTTTTTTCGATTGTCTGATTAAAAAACAAATTCACTGATAGTGCTTTAAGCAAGTATATATACCTATGCTCTAGTAACCTATACCGCATAGTAAAAAATCCGCTCGGAACTGATTCAGGACCATAAGTGCATAGATAGTCAGCACCCCATATATTTCTGTGTAGGTCTATGGAAAGACCAAGGTAAATTTTGACCTATCTGAGAAAAATACCAGATGGGATAAATTTGGCTATATTGCGTCTATAAAATTATTTGAATTGGTTATTCTAGAGTAGATATAATAACTTTTTGGTTCAATCTTACATCGGAGTTGCTGATGATGAAAATATGCGAAACCACTTTTCGGAGAGTGACCATTCAATTGGCCTAGGCAAAGTTCAGATTTTCATTTTTATTATTGGTATGGTTCTTACGTTGATCCCAATTTACTTGTGTTAATTTCGTGATCAAACTCCCACTGGAAGGGTTATCTGAGTTTGTCCCTAGGAACCTCCCCCCGTTGGCACTAACTGAAGTTTGTTTAGCTGGGCACGTAGTGTTAGGTCCGTTCATACTTCCCAACGCAATGCAGTGCTACTGCACTGCCGATATATCGATCACTTTCTGCTTCAACTGATGCAACCCACTGCAATCCTAGTTAAAATGAATAACTTGTTGGCAAGTGGCCTACTGCATTGCAGACGGGCAGATTTGCTATCCTGGCAATCGCCAACTGCACTGCAACTGCAGTGCATGGAACGTCTTAACGACTTAAGCCATATGGGCACGTTTTAAAACGAAATTTTAAGTGCCCACACTCAATTTAATATGTATTACATACAGCTCGTCGCCTTAATTTACATAATAACGGAATAAACATAATATAGTCATTGCACTTTATTCCGTAAGAAGCCCGCCTCCCAAAGACAGTTTTAAAGAGGCATGAGGAGATTGCCATAAGAATCGCCCCCAATTTTTGCCGAACCCCGTTTTTTTTTGCATATTGGAATGCTTGATGATTAGATCACACGAAGTGAATTAGCGTGGGGATACCCGTGCTTATGTCTAGATGAGGATCTTTAGTACTCTTTCTTTCTGTCGTGCACGACAGAAAAGTCAAAGCATCGGTTTTCTATGGGGACGATTGCTATAGCAGGCAAGTTCAAACAAGATTTGGCCGTTTTCTTTGTACTTGTCTGTTCAATAAACCTTCGAAACGTTTTCGGTATATGGTCTAACGACGGTCCAGTGAAAATTGAAAGAAATTTGTATCCTCAAAATCTCCTCCTGTCACTTAAGACAGTTGTCTAAAAAATGGTTGATTGTTGTGCCGAAACACCCGGGTGTCGAAGTTTCCTCCTCTCAGAACCACGGCGGTCCAGTAAGTAGGCCTACGTAATCCCTGTTTCTAAAAATTGGGGGAAAAAAGTTGGCGTAAATTGAACAGCGTTTAAAAATTCTCACGACTGGAATACTGACCGCAAAGGCTTATGGGAAAAAGGGATGGCGGCCAAGTACACTGAACTCTAATACACCGGATAGGGCTATCGCCGTCGGAACGTGCGGAAACCGGAAATTACACGGCGCCCTTTTGCATTACCCAAGAACACGATACAGCGCCAGAACAAAGGCATAGGGAACTCGGGAAAAGGACGAATTAGGGATAATTGAGCGTAGTCAAGTGTGGCAATTGTGGGTGTGATTTTCGAGTATGTGCGGGTATTTTCGAAAGCAAAATATGATTCCAAAAATGTTTTAAAAAGCCTTTAAATGCCATATTTCAGGTTTCAACTAGACAAATACATCATGCTTTGACTACTGATTCACGGCTATATTATATAGATATTAATATTATCATAATCCTGCCAGATTTTTCCGCTTGTACCCCCCCCCCCCTGAGTCCGCCATTGACTTGTTACACTCCCTAAGTGATGGATGGAGGGAGGGGTACCCATGGGGGGGGGGGCGTAGCAACACGCCTGTATGGCACGGGAAGACCAATGACACTAAGTCTGATTTTGGGGGGGGGGTGGGGGATACCAATGGATTTACCATTCTACACTTTTCATTGTATACCAAAATGAGTACCAACATGCCAAGTTAGGCTTACTTCAGAGTGACATCATATCAGGAAATGGGGAAATTCAAGTCTTTATCAAAAACATGAAAAGGTTAGGAGTATCTAATTTCATGCGGTTTGGGCTTTACCATGAGTGGGAAATTATATTTTTTACACTGAGCGTTTAGTGATGTTTTTATTAAAATTGGAAAAATAATCAATTTTTCACCCTATACATGTATTTTCACTCTTTCCTTAACTTATGACGTCATATTGGGAATGTTGGTACTATTTGTTAGCAATGAAAGAGAAAACGCAAAGCTATCTTGTGCGTACAAATTTAGAGGAATCGGAGGGTAAAAGGAAAAAAAAGGGTTGGACGTCCCCCCCCCCAACACCCCAGAGAATTTTTTGTTACAAAAATGGCTCAGGTATAAGACGAGATTTAAGCATCCTTTCTTTCTGGAAATGACCTCGTATCAGGCTTTAAGAGATTTGGGGCATGCACGTTCTATTTAAAATATTACTACGATATTTGACATAAATTCCTGGGTGGGTGGGGTTCTTGAATTTTAGTCCGGGACCAATGCTTGTTACAACAGGACTATATCTTCTGCAAATACGGGACAACCTCTAGGGGTTAAATTCACAATAATGAAGTTCTAGAGGATCAAATTCAGTTGTTGTGACTGGTTCAATGACAAAAACGGGAAAATGTAACCAAACATATCACAAATAACCCCGCGTTTATTTTTCTGCAGTATATCAAAGTGTATTTTTTTTGGTATAGGTATTTAGTCACATGATAACAGTTCCTGCAAGGGGTAATATTTACAACTGCAAATTGGTCCCCTTATTTAAAAGAACCTGAAAACTAGTGTAATTTCACCAAAAACTGGCTCCGTTAGACTCCCGTTAGGGGTTTATTTTCACTGAAAATTGGTCTTGTTAGCCTTTTAGGGGTCAATTTCAGAACTCCTGGAATGAGCATGGGTACCCCGCCATGGGATAAAATCTCGCTTTGAAGATAATGCACTGCAGTCTATGGGGTCAGTAAACTGCACAAAATCTTTTTTAAATCAACTTGGAAATTAAAATTTGAAGGAATTGAAATTTTGGTCCTTGACCTTGGGATTTATAAGCTAGTCTATAGTGACACTGTTTTGTGATAAATGTAAAATCACAAGCTACCCCTTAGGCCTATGTATCCAGCGAAAAGACTCATGAATTAAATACTAATTTGTAGTGAACTAGAAGTATTAGCGCTCTTATTATAGCATTTAAAGAGCACAGCACTATAGTCTATAGTACAGTGGCAATGCAAGTGCACTCAGTATTATCTATGCAGTGTATAGGCTACGACGTGTACCTACCAGTATCATCACAAAATCGGTCCCAAAATTGCCTAAAATACTTTCGTTTACTTCTACTCACAGTTAATTTCAGGCAAAATGGGCAACATACTCCATATAAATTGCAAACCTTGATATTTGTTCAGATATTGACCAGGAAAGTACTTTATAAAGAAACACATGTATACTCATCCCATAGAAACCCGTGCAACCGAGTGAATGTTTTGGGTAGAGCAAAAGGGACGCTGTGCAACTTCCGGTCTCTTCACGAGCTCGCTATTCAATCGCGTGGAGACAGCCTATCCAGTGTGTAGAGATCAGTGGGCCCGTAGCGATTGCGTGTTCACTTTTCCGTGCCTGCGAGCACCGAAGTACCCGACAAAAACGTTAAACTTTCTCTCTAGGTTCTATAGAGGAGAAGGGAAGTGGAAAATAACGTGCTGTTGATGTGTAGAGCACGTGTTTACGCATTTTTCGTGATTTTATGGACAATTCTACAAATTATGAAACTCATTAAAAATCAGGCTTTTGGCATTTAGGCTAAACAAACATGTATGTAATAGTAAACGTAAATACGATCTTGTAACGCCAAAAGCACCCACATAGACCCCATGAAGACCCCTTGCTAAACGTTCGTTCAGCAAGGTAGCCGAATTCGGAAACAATGTATACGTTATATGCATTGATTATGGCTCTCATGCATTGTAAAGGTCCCCTTATTGATTAGGCCGGTTGCAACACGGGTTAGGTTTAGTGTTGGAGTTATAGGGCCTATAGGACCTAGGGTTAAGATTAGGGTTAGGAATTAGGTTAGGGTTTGGTTATTAGGGTCCGGTGCGTGAGTAGGCCTAGCCTACAAACATTGGGATTATGTGATTTTCTACTTGACAAATAAGGGGTTATGCGATTTTATTTTTTTCTGATGGGGGGGTCATGTTAAATTTATTATTCAGTAAACCAAGCACCTATCTGCATATCAGCAGTAAATCATATGATGTACCTAATTGTGTGTGCGGGATGACCGCCGGGATGGCCGATGAGTGTATGGGTTCTATGCAATAGGGCCTATGTAACTTTACATTGGGGGTTACAATTCTGCGCCCCCTCGTAAATAACTTAAATGAACGGCCCCTCCAAATTATTAGTTTAAAGCTAACTTGCCTTGTCGTAGAGCTGAGTCACTGAACACCTATTTCAGTCATCCGTGTCCGTACAGCCAATTGAAATCTTGAACTTAGTTACATCCAACAACCGCTCGCTGTAATAAGGATCAATCTGACGAACTACTGGGATAACCCATTGTTTCGGTTATAGACGTAGCCCGAATTTTCGGCATAATAAGTTGCTGGAAACACCGGGCGTTTCGGCAGAGACCCTGCCGTAAGGCAAGGCCATTGCGAAGAACGGGCGTTTACGGATGGCCTGGTATTTCTGCGCAGCTGATTTTGACATAATAAGCAAAAAATAGTATACACTTGATTCCCTACTAAAGAGTACCGTCAACCAAAGAACAGCTTTACGACAGCTGTCTAAGAGCTTCTAAGACATTGGTTCATTTGGACACTAAAATGTGCGTGTGTGTGTGTGTGCTTCTGATGAGACAGCACTAGGCATGGATATTGTATTGCTATGAGGTGTTTCCGACTGCACATTGTAGATTTTCGCAAGAATGAACCAACTGTCTCTCTATGCGGTTCCTCTTCCGTGTCTGCAGTGATTCTTTTTTTCCTGGCCATTTTTTTTTTTTTTACTCCTCTCTTGGTTCGTGTCTTTGAGCTTATCGCATTTTGTCTTCCTCCCCCCTTAATTTATTTTTACTGCTTGTCATCCACGCGGTTTCTTTAAAACATAAAACCAATCAATATTTATTTTTAAAGATAAACGATTGCAAGGCAAATGAAAAAAAAAAAAAACTTTGAAAAACAAAAAAACAACCTAAAATTAAAAAAAAAAAGCAATGAAAAATGGTTTTATTTTAGTTTTGGAAAATTCTATGCAAAAATTAGGTTTTTTTTTAATTTGCATTTTGACCCACCTTGTTCGGCCGCCGCTGTCGGAACAAAGGGGGTTCAGCGCACAAAAGTGAAATTGAAACTCATAGAGTAATTGTGTATAATTACAAAAGCAGATGTGTGATGAAATCAAATAAAAACATTAGAAAGAAAAGCATGGTTTTTTGCTTTTTTTAATCATCATCATCATCAGTTAGCTCCTTACCATTTGCTTCTTTAACTGAATGCCAGTTTGGACCACATTGTACTAACAAGAGATTGCAGGGAACACAGACTGACAACCCCAAACTTGTGACACTTTTTGTACGACCGTGTTCTACTGTTTTCACAAGGACCCCCGACTGAGACTCTATCTGACAGTGAGACACAAAGTGTCACAACCCCTGTTGCAACTGGCTCAAAAACCAACTTCCTATTGTTTCAAAAAACCTCGAGTGACATCTCCAACCCCGGGATCATACAGTTTTTCGTTCCTCTTGAATCAATTTTGACATTATGGTGACACCAACAATTACCAACAAAGCAACCGCTTAGTGTTTGCAAGTGGAGCGAAGGAACAGAGACCAGCGTACAGGACCCGTCCCCAAACACAGCGATTAAAGCCAACACCAAAGCCACGCACCAAGATTCCAAAACCCATCACCGAACCAAATGTCCCCACTGAATCTGTCACGTACACTACACCTGTGACTACTACACAGATTAATCAGAGTCAAGCGGACTGTTTTAATCTTGGGTTGAATAATCCCCAAGCACCCTTGTTGGGGAGAAGAGTTCAGTCGCGTGAAAGTCCCCTAAATCTGCTGCCATCCCTGGTAGCAATTTTAGAAAACTCTGGATAATTGGCACTTGTCCATTGAAGAGCCACAATCCCTCATCAGTAATTATACACTGTGGCACCAACAACTTGAAAAATATTGTCTCCCACGAGTGTCTCGACCTTATTGTTGAACTTGCGCAAATGATCACCCCATAAACCCCAAAACATTCATGATAGGGATATAATCGATTGCTGGCAGGATAATGCAGGGAAACATATAGCATGGCTGAAAGAACTATAAATGCCAGACTTTTGATAAATTCAATATTTCCAGGGGGTGGGACCTATATAGATAACATAACATTGAACTTGCACATCTTGCACGCGATGGGCTGCACCTCAACAGAAGTGAAATATAAAAACCAACTGGCAATGAACAATACATTTCTTTTTTAAGGTATCATACTGACATCGATCATGAACACTTGAACTTGAAAAAAAGAACTTAAATTTGCATTAATTGATTGTTGATTGTAAAATTGGAATTGTTAAAAAAAGTGAAAAAAATAAAAAAAGTAAAAAAAAACTCTATGATTAATTTTAATTTTATGTTAAATTTCAATGGTCAACAAACCTCGGGGGCATGATTATCGCCTTCAGCTACCCCCCATAATCATACAAAAGATAGTTTCAATCATATGCATGATTCACAAAACTGTCATGCTTTAACTTCTGTCAATATTCATGTCATACACCTTTTCCTGATATACCATGTATGTGGATTTGTTCTTGTAAAAAGTAAGCCAAAACAGGCAGTAGTATCATGCATTCAGTGATCTTTATCCTTTCAGTTATGTGTACCTATTGATATATAATGAACAAATACTGGTGTTGTAATTCCTGTTTCTATAGGACATGCCTCAATGCTTCCTTCTGTGTGTGAACCATATGAGTTAATGTTCCCACTTGGCAAGGATTAAAAGATCACACAACCTCAATATTCGGTAGTTAGAACAAAGTTGATGACTTAAATATCTTCTTCGACAGCATAATATGTTGTTCCGTTTAAACGGCAAACTTGGCTTGCAGTGAGAGTGAATTGATGACAGTGAACTTAAAATTGATGAGTATATTTTTGTAGAATTGATAGAAAATACCAAAATCATGGTGGTATTGCCTGTTATATAAGGAGGCGTATAATTTCAAGAAAATCAGTGATCTTCTCATAATGATGTGGAAGCTTTGTGAGATGAAATCAATCTGCCACAAAACCAAACAATTATTCTCGGCACTGTTTGTGTTCTTGATGCTAACGCTGACTATGTGGACAAACTTGATTATCCTGTTTCAAAATTGCTTGCTTCTATTTAGATGATAATTATTGTGAAGGTGACTTTAATCTTGATATTGGTAAATCGTTCCAGCTAAAAAGGTATCTAATATTTCTAAAACCATTCACAGCTCATAAACTGACTTAATGACCATACACGCATTACTGAAAGAGTAAGCATTATTGACATTGCTTTTGTCTGTCTCGACAAGAAACAATTTCTACCTCTTGGGTGGTTCACAGTGTGGGTCTTAGTGATCATTCTCTGATTATGTTGTCGGAAATTACATAGCAGAGATTAAGTCATCTCCTAAAATTACTAAGCCAAGATCATATAACAAAATTTTTAATGAGAGTGACTTTGTTAATACTATTAGAAATAGTAACTGGTATAAAGTTCATATTGTAATGATGTGATATGCTTGGGCATATTTGGAAAGATTTATTTTGTAAAGCCTGTGATGCTCATGCGCCAGTCAGGGAAAAACGTATGAAAGGCTCTAAACCCGAATGGATCACTCGTGAATTTATGACTGTTTGAAAAACCGTGACTATTTTTTCGCTAGAGCTCATAAAATCTAAGTCCCCATGATTGGCATCTCTGGCTAAATTTTATCCATAAACGCCAACAATATGCGCACTTTCTTACACAAAGAGATCTATTTGCTTCTTAGTGCTTACAATGCTTAACAACCAAAAAAATATGGTCTACTCTCAAAAAGCTGTTACCCTACCAACCGCATCATCTACTCCAATTCTGTAGACTATGATGGTTTCACCACTCTACAGCTAAAGATACTGACTAATGCTTTGAATAACTATTTCAATTCTATTGGTTCTTCTCTTTGAGATAAGTTTGATGATGCTCATAAGGCGACAGCACTCACCTAAAACTAATTGTAATCGTACTTGTATGATGATTCTATTTCAGTTTCTGAAGTTTCTCCAAAGTTTGTTTATAAGCAAATAGTGAATGTATAATAAAAGTCCCAGGAGGTGATGCTTCAGTGTTAAACTTCTCAAGCTGGTGCCTCTGGTTTTTCCGGCGATGGAAAAAGGAAAAAAGCCAAAGTTACCCCTATATTTAAAACTGGTGACAAATCAGATGTGGGGAACTACGACCTATTTCGTTCTGCCACTTATTTCTAAAATCATGGCAAGGAGTGTTCAAATCAATTTGTATTCGTACCTTGTTGACAATGGCCTTCTCTCGGATAACCAATCAGGTTTTCGTGCTAATTATTCCACAGCTACGAACTTTGGCTTGATGTTCAGGATTTATTTTGAAAAATATGGATGAGGGTCGTTGTTTTGAAAATCTGGATGAGGGTCGTGAAAAGGTGCATTTTTCTTGCCCTCAGAAAGGCTTTTGAATGCGTTAACCATTCTCTTCTCATTGATTAAAACTTTCACCAAAATG
Source organism: Ophioderma brevispina (assembly GCA_023653785.1). Lineage (NCBI taxonomy): Eukaryota > Metazoa > Echinodermata > Ophiuroidea > Amphilepidida > Ophiodermatidae > Ophioderma > Ophioderma brevispina. The sequence continues at coordinate 69,173 of JAMKCH010052480.1, forward strand.
GTATTACTGGTCCTGCACTTACATGTTTTCGATCCTATCTCATGACATAAAACTCGGGCAGTCAACATTAATTCTACCTCTTCTGACTTCAAACTATCAACACTGGACTCAACCAAGGCTCTATTACTTGGCCCTCTCTTTTACATTTTTGGTCAATAATCTTTCAAATAGTTGTTAAACTGTACATGTACTATGTATGCTGATGATAAACACCTCTTTGTACTTCAGACAATCCACACACTCTTGAAATGTGAAACTTCAATCAAACTTCTTAACAACATTTCTAAATGGTTTGAGGATAAACAAAACTCATTTGAATGCCAGACCAAGTTTATGGTATTTGGTCCAATGTCATCGTTATCAATAATGTCAAAATGTTCTATGCACTGTATTGTACTATTGAAAGGTTTGGACCAGTTTAAATATTCTTGGTGTAATTTTTGATCATATGATGTCTTGGGTGTGATCCAATCAATCAATGTCTGCTGTATTTCTAAACGTTTTGTGGTGTTTAAGAAGACTTAAATATTATATTCAAAAGATACTCGTATTATGGATTGCAAATTCAATAATTGGTCATGCCACATTTGACTATTGCAGCCCTGTCTGGGCTAACTGTACTAACGATACTTATAAACAACGTAAAGTTCTTCAAAATAGATTAGCTCGCATAATTTTATCAGTGAACATTAGAACTCCTGTTAAAGACTTGGATGTGTACACTGCAGTGGACAACTTAATGATCGGTTGTATAAACCATATGCTAATGCTTATTTTTAAATGCTTCAAAAGGTATTGCCCAGGTTACCTTTCCTCTCAGTTCACTTTTACGCACTCAGTTCATGTCTAAGGGTACCAGAGTAAAACCACATAATCTCTTTGTATGAACCACGTTGGAACCTAAATGCAGGGGAAACGTACGTTCCATATGAGAGCAACCAAACATATGGAACAGTTTCCTTCTGATATCCGCGTAAACTACTAATACAATGAGTCTATCTCACGCTTCTTAAAATCATCTACATTTGTAAATCCCACATAAACATATTTTGACTACGGTAGATGTCTATGTTTCATTATACTCATGCTATTTGATTTTGTTCTGTGTTTAGTATTTTTTTCTTATGTTAATGTCTGTTTTTTTTTTTTTTATAAGTTCATTCTGTACAAGGTGTATATAGGCAGGGCCTCCTTGGAAAACAGTCGCTGTCACTGAAGGGGTACCCTGCAAAGAACGTTTAAAATAAATAAAAAAATAAAATAATTTAAGCTGACACAATTCGCGATTTCATGGTTTAAAAAAGATTTTCTGATTTGATACCATTCTATGAGACAGGTTGTATTTGGGAGGCCACGTAGCTTACGTTTTATGTTATTCCCGGCCCCGCCAGGTCATTATCAAGGCCGGGAACTGATGACCGTAGAGGGACTGGTAATGGTTTTGCGTATATGCTACTCTAATATAGAATCTATACATCGCATTTGCAGGGAGTATGATAGTGTAGTAGTTGTAGTCATGACAATGGCCAGCAATCGATAAAGCATTGAAAGTGTTAACCCCCACAGCGGATTCGGTATTTAAACTCCCACAAGGAAGAGACAGTAGAACCTGTTGAAAACCACAGTAAAAGGTAGGTGATATGCAGATCTGGAAATTGATTATTAATGCATAATAAAAAATATGCATTGGGAAAGTCCTGGTTATAGTGTCTCAGTTGCTTGCTTCTGTCAAGTCTTTGACTATTTAGTTCTGTATATAAGCTTATATAGCTGTATTCACTTGCTAAAGGAAAGGGTCTATGAAATATCAGAATCGGTGCACAGACAGACAAGAAGAAAAATACTAAAATCACCAGATTACATAAAGACCGGCGCGGCCGTATTCGGGAGACGATTCGGCTAAACCTTCTAAATACTCTCTAAAATTTGCGCTAACAAAACAAGTGTGAATATAATACATAATATTGGAAGCATTCCATCCCAAAATATGAAAAAAACCGAGGTGCTCTTCTTTCTGGAAATGTCTTCATTAATGGGTTTTCCGATACACTTAATGAATTGAATTCGGAAACTTTTTTTGTCAAGGGGACATGTAAGAGGGTGTCCAACATACGATCACGTAATGATTTTGATAATAATGCGTGGATACGAATGTTTCCTTTCTATTTATTTCACATCCATACATCTTGATGGAACTCAAAGGTGAAATTCCCTCAGGGCTTATGGATGTCTGCTCCGGAATGGACCGGGTAAATAAATGAGCTAGAGAAACCAGAAATGAATCCCTTTGATGGCTTCTCTCTTCTGCATCGATTCACATTAAAATGCAAGGTAATTTTTCTGATTTTGTTGTTGTCACCACTATCAATTTTCTTAAAATTTGGTTACAATTTCATTACATTCCTCCCTTTCTTTCTCTTTTTCTGACGTTGTTGCCATGGTTATACTAAGAGTTGTAAAAGCGAAGCATTAAGAAAGGGCAACTTCATGAAGCCCATCAACAAAACAACATAGGTGCACGTGTACTGCGAATATATGAATCATCTTCCATTAATACACCTGTCTAAGGGGAGGGGAGTTGCAATCCTTGCAAATGACCTCTAAAAGCTTCTAAATGACCCTTGGATCAACTTGAACCCAAATCCTAGCAGTTTGACCTAAACCTCGCACGGAAGCCCCCATTCACGATGCCCATTTCGATCGAGCATTGAACACGGCGAAACGCATAGCCGAACGCTTCTATGAGATTTTTGGTCGAAATTACGCTCCAGGACCATATCGTCCGCTTAGAACCAGAACTAACTGTTATGTCCATTTTGACATTTTCGACCATCCAGAGGATCAACGAGTATGAGGCTTATAAAGTTTAAGTAACATAAACCTGGAAGATTATTACTTATTCCATATTTGCAGATACTATACTTTTTTAGCTATAATCAAACTTTAAAATAGTCTATCTCGAAATGTCATTTTTGGACATAACTAGTTCTGGTCTAAGGGAAGAATAGGGCCCCGGGCAGGACCCTATGCTCCTGGAGCATATAGTAAGGCTGGAGAAATATCTAGTCAAATTTAGAATGCACCTCTCCAGAATATTTCTCCTATTCAGCATATTCAATATGCCCTGGAGCAATTGACGTAAAATATTGGTCCAGAATTTTTATGGTTGCCAGGAGCAAAATCAAATATGCTCCTGGATCATTTTGACTTAGAACATTTTATTCCAGATTTGTTTTTATGCTCAGGACCCTATGCTCCGGACCATAGCCAGTCTGGAAGTGGTATTTCGGGACAAAATCTCCTAGAAGATAGCTAACAGCAACTACAATTTCTTCGCCATGTATTGCAGAGTTGGCCGAGTCGTGATTCAATGTGAATTTTGAAAGCGGGGGGTGCACTGCGACTGCAACTTACCTCACTATGTGTAAATACCCCTTGAGTCCCAATTCATGTTTACCTCGTATGTAGAGGCGTACGCGATTGGTCAATACTCGTCACGGGATCATGTATTAACAAGCGTTTACACATGGCTTGCAGTGACGAACGCCGAAAGTGGTCAAAATTCTGCATTTCAGGCCGATTGATATTTAAATGATTTAATTTTAAGTAGTTGTAGCAGAAAGTACGGTAACATGAACTACTCCATGTGAACAAAGAATAAAAATGCTTGTTATAAGGACATGGTTACCTCATATCGGCGAGTAACTGATTTCTGCGCATTTCTTATTGTCTAATTATACCTTTGGCAATAAGTGCAAAAGTTGCACATTGATTGAAGGAATATTCGATATTCATTCAGATTAACTTTATTTCAGTCAGAACATTTTCTATGAATACAAATACAAAGCAAGATAATACAATAACCAAGCATTTTAGACAAGATAACAATTCATGATCAGTGATATAGTTGATACTATACATATTCTTGTTAGATATGATACAGAAAGTGTAATCAAATCACAACTCACGATCAATGATATAATATGAGTATAAGTGGAACATGGAGGTGAGAAGGGAGAACAGACATAGATGGGGGAGTTAGGACATATAGGAAGTCGCAAAAGTGGGAAAGTGGGAGGGCGGGTAAGAGGGGAGAAGATAGGTGGGATTGTGAGGGAAAGGGGGTGGGGTAGAAGAGGGGGAAGGCGGTGGGGGGAGTGGGAGGAAAGGAGAGTGGGGATAAGATTGGGTACCCGTGTGAGAAAGGGGATGGGAGAGGGGGAGGGGTGGAAGGGATGGATAGGATGGTTTGGGAAGAAAGAGTCGGGATGAGTGGGTGAGTTGAGGGTGAGTGGGAGAGGGGAGTAAAGGGGAGTGGGAGGGTGGGGGGCATTATCATAATCGATGAACAATTAGTAGTATCATAAGGGCAAGCCTGAACGAGGAAGATCAAAATAAACACCAGGGGGTCTTTAGTGTTTGATCCTACCCCCACTTATAAAGAACAACGTTTGAAATCATATAATCAAATTGGGACAGGACAGACAACGAACAGACATAACAATACGAAACAAGACAGACTAAGGGTAAACAAGGTGGTTATCCAAAAACAGGATATAAAATGTCATCACAATTTCGTTTCCGAAATACCAGTGACTGTAGATGTACATCATGCTGCATTGCCTTGAGCAAATCATAGCACTGTTGATATCCATTAAATCAGCTTGGTATGCAGAGGATAAGCACATTTTATCTGGAAGTACAAGGCCATGTTTTACCCACACAGTTTGAAACAATTTCATGTGCTCCTCACCCGATTAAAGATTGAGCTATTTTTTTTTTTTCATGAGCTAAGCACAGGATAATTGTCGCTCTTTCACGAATAAATTAAACTATGGCTTCTACTTAGCGTTCAATTAACTTTGACGTATATTTCATCATTTTTCGAAATCAAGTTCCAGTTCAGTTTATTTAGCAAATGGACAAGAAAAAAAATACAGGTTGAAACATATATAAATCACATCTGCAAGGACTACCGACAGACAACCCTAGAGGGCTTATTTGCGTCGGTAGCCCTTGTTACCTATGTAATAATAATATGTACAAGAAAAGTTGGATCAATGCATCGATAAGGGCAAAAATTGCACCACATCCCCCCGCACCCGCCATAATTTAAGTAGACGTCCAATACAGAAGTCCACACCGATGCAACGAGGCACACATTTGAATCCGTCATGCGCTGAATGACGTTATGCAGTAGTACTTGACGGAATGACTGGCAAAACTCCCTTCCATCAATGCGAACATCCACAAGAACGTCCACCATAATTTAATCATATGAAATTGCACGCTATAATGGGGCGGTAGCGATAGTATAATGCAACCATGCCCGAGCAAGAAAAGTGTACAAGAAAAATTAGATTTGAGGGCGATGCACATAAAAATCTTATACGAATGAAATAGCGAGATAAGTGTATTGATTACCAAAACATAAAAGACCAACAGCAACAGAACAGACGATCATTAAAAGGATAATCTTCTGCATCTTAGTGTACAATTTGCGAAAATAAACAATAATAGTTTGTAACACAGTTTTAGTTTGAATGTTTATGTACACAGCTACACTGTACACAGCAATCAGGTATTACAATGATACTTGCCAGGCATCATCATAATGAGCAACCTTGATTGTGAACACAAGACATCAGTTTCATGTTATTTTTTTTGGTACCCTGTATTGTTGAAGTAAAATCACATGAATGGAACACAAAACAAGCTACAGGTTATCATAATTGCCCTTTTACATGGACTTCTTGTCCAATGCAATTTAGATCATATCACTATTGTGTTATCTCCCATACACTGCGGTAACAAAGTGGTGCCTGTTTAACCACACATGAGATAAAAATATTAGTTCTTCTTATGAATGAGTTTCTATGCTATCATTTTAAATATACATACAAACCAATGTAATTGTGCAGCACAATTGTATAAACATTGGAAGTATTTTATTTTGGTGATAAATTAGCTATAGAAGCCATTCTACATGGAATATGTCAAGCAAAATTTTGCAACCTGACCCAACCAATCAGACAAACTGTTACATAGCTACCATACAAAGCTGGGTGAGGACTAAGTCCTCATTGTAGTGTCAACAGGGACTGTCACATCACCAGTGACCGTGCAAGTAATAGGGTTTTTATACTCACTGACCATGGCCATGGCAATATGAGACTCTTGAACTCACACTCAGTATCAGTAGCACTGAAAAGTAAACAATGGATGGGCTGTCTGCACACATTAGAACTGTGGACCACTTCATGGGTTTTGGTCAATTCAGATTTCTTCTTGCGCGCAAAGAAAAAAGTGGAAGAAACGAAATAAGGGGATAGAATCGACTACTCAATATATTTTGCTCAACCATAGGGACAGCACTGGGATATGAGAGTCAAGAGAAAAATAAGGAATGGTGATGGTAAAATAGTGCAGAGGAGATAAGTTGATGGTGAACAGTGAGATTTGGGAACATGAAAGGAACAAGTTATTTGATAACAGGTCACATGAGTATCGTTTTAGAATGTTGATTTGAAAAAGGTTTTTGTTATCCAATTGAAGATTGAATTTTGGAAGTTCATTCCAAGTTTTGCACCGTGTACTGATATAGGGTTTTTTCTTTGGTAGTTTTTTGGTAAGGAATGTGAAATTGACCAGCTTGTCTGGGATCACATAATATTTAATTGATTTGTCCCCCCCCCCCATTTTCATGAATAATATACAATTTAAAGCAAGTTATTATGATTGACGCATGCATCAAGAAGTGCTGTTTGAAGTTTGTTAATGTCGGTTAGTTTTATAGTAGTCGATTGAATAAAATAAAGGGAATGTGTGAGCCCTGTAGGGCAAGTTTGTGATGGTAACAATGCCCATTTTTGTGTGTGGTATTGAGTTGAATGAGTCTAGACTGATAGTTAGATGCCCCCACATTACTGTTACAATAGTAAAATGAGGAAGCACAATAGTGCCGTATAGGGTCTTAAGAGTACGTGGTGGGAGGTGGTGTTTTTGCTCTTTAGAATGGTGCCAATAAGCATGAAATCCTTAGTGATTAACATTGGTTGATGTGTTCGTTCGCTGTAATTTATCATCAATAATAACACCACGGAGATTTGGTACACGAACTTGTAAAATGGGCTGATTGTCGATGATAACACGATTTTTTATGGTGATTTGTAGTTGAACAAAGCTATAGTGTTTTGTTTGTGCAATATTGAGGTAAACAATTTATTTGCACGAAACCAATCAGTGTTTTAGTAAGATCAGTATTTGTTTTAGCGAAAGTGAGTCTAAATGGGGATCTGAGAGAAAGATATTTGTATCATTCGGCAAATAAGAATAAGTTTGAGTGAGTTCGACACGGAGGCATCTCATTCATATAAATGGATGAAGAAGCCAACGGGACCAACATTTGCCTTGTGGGACTCCGACTGTATTTCCGCCTTTGGCGAATTTCTAGATTGGGCGTACACAGATTGCGTACGGTTTGTGCGGTAATTTCTGAACCAATCCAAGGCTATACACGTACACATAACACCGTAGTGTTTGAAGCTTGTAGAGGAGAATATCATGGTCTATTGTATCGAAAGCCTTCGAGAGGTCCAAAAATTCCCATGGTAATGTTTTCTTACTTTTTTGAGCTTGGGTGAGGTTAGTTGTCAATTCAAGAAGAGACATGTATGTAGAGCGTTTTGGGCCTAAAGCCCTACTGTGGCATCTGAAAGGATATTGTGTTGATTCAGAAATTTAAATAGGCGATTGTGCTATTTTTTTCAAAACTTTGAGAAGCAGGGGAGGACTGATATAGGCCTATAGTTTTTGTACGTCCATGATGATCTTTACGTTTTATAAATTGGACATACTGATCAGATGTAAGAATCATTGGGAACGGACGCCTGTGCTAAGAGATTGATTGAATATGTCCGAAGTGGAGTTCAATGTGTCACTTGTGATTTGCTGGTATTTAAAATCGAAATTTCATCATAATTTTAGTCAATGGCTACGGAGTTTTACGTGGAAAAATCGAAAATGAATCACTGAATGATTTATGTTATGAAGCTATCCTCTGTAACTATTGAATTATTGACAGTCCTTTGTTTTAGTTACTTTGATGAATTTGATAGATGATGGTCACAAGTTTCAAAGATATGGGATCAGAGATGAGTGATTATACATAAGGAATTTAGTTGGTAAGTTTAATATTTGGTATCAGTTAAGAAATTCAATAAGCTGTAGCATAGTATCTCTCATCTGGAGAACTGGTTTAATGGTAATTCAGATTGTAGAGGTAGGGCATGAAAATGAAAAAGAAGTGTAGAGAAATGTAAAAGAAGCAGAGAAAAAACCCCCTACACTATTGCAATACAGATTGTTCGCGAAAGAATGATTACTCAGAAAAATATTAGAAGGAGAGGACACAAATACATACAGAACCAATCAGAGGAAATAAACCAGGAATAACAGGAAAATGTCGCAATAAAAGATTTAGCAGGACACTATAATACTTTTTTGCCAAAAAAACCAAAGGTGGGGAACTTATTAACAAACAACAGTATAAGCAAAGGTACTTGGAGATATATAAAACTTTGCCAATAATACTGGTACAAAGTAACAATTGCATGCCGGTATATAATATAGAACATAATATTGGAATGCATTATAATTCAAAATAATATAATAATAATATACCTGCTGTTATATCTAGTGTGGAATGTTATGTTTGGTGTGTGGGTGTGTGGGTTGTGTGTGGTGTCGGCACATGAAAAGGAAACAAAGAAATACAAATATCATGAAGAAAGTGGTGACAGCCGGTGACCAGCTCTGGATTTGTGACCTACATCTTTGTGCAAAACAAAACTTGCGCGTAACCCCATTTCTATTCATTTACCTGTTGTTAGCATAAGTCGCTAGAACCCCCTTCTTTTGTATTCTAAATACTGGTGGTAAATTGAATAGAATATTGTCCCAGCAAATAAGTTCTGGATCTTGGTTCTGCACAAAGATGTTAGGTCCCAGCTTACCAAGCATATCCGCCATGTACTTTTTTTTCACTTTAGTTTCGTTTGTCATAAATGTGAAATATCAGTCAAAAGTATTGACCTCACAGTAGAACCTCAAGTTTATTTTAATCGCGCACGAGGCCAGCTCAATCCCAACTGGGTAGACATTTCATTATATGGTCCCAAGTATACAAAGAGGTATTGACATTGATCTCCCGTCCTGCACTACTTAACAACATCATAAACAGAGCATGACGTCATCACTTGACTAACTCATTTGAGTACTGGCTACTATGCGAAACGTGTACCCTAAACTGGGCGGGGATACCGAGTCTGTAACTCCTGTCATCTTTTCAGTTGCATGGGACATTAACAATGGCCGCAGTTCAATAATAAACAAAGGGGATCTGAAGTCTTTGTCCGCTGAATACCAGGTGGATTACTTGTCAGATAACGTCACAATATTATTTGCTTTGATTCCATGCCCTTGATCACTGATATTCAGAAAAGAATTAAAGATGTCATTTTATACATTCAATGAAAATGTTCAAACGTTACAATTGTCCATACCCACTAAATGGGTAATTAGAATATTTATTATTATTTATATTGGGGAAAAATAGGTTTACCTTCTGCGAAGTATGTAATCAAAATGAACAATTTTTTCCGTTGAATTTCCCATGGCCAAACGGGCCAAAGCCCTCGGCTCACAAGCGCTCATAACCCCAAATACTATGATGAAACCCCCTATTTATCCATATTTTTAACCCGTTGATTGATAATCGTTTCCACTCCCCATAGGTGACGTACCAGAATCGATTCTTGCAGAGTGCCGCTTACGTCATTGGAATGGCGAAGAAAACCGTTTGGTCCTTTCCTGAATTGGCCACCGTAGCATATCCAGATTCCGTGCCCTTAACATATTTCATCGCATTAAATGCACGTTTTATTATATTCCAAGAGCAACAATATTGTAATGTTTAACATGGTTTCAGGGATTAGAGATATCTTTTATGTATTAAGTGTCTGTACAGAGAATAACCTTATCCGAAAAGGTACGATCCAGATACGTTAAAGCAACTTTAGATAAGTAAGTGAAAATCCTTTTTAAAAAATATTCACGTGTATTTGCAATGAAACTGGTAGCAATAATTAATAGCCTTTATCTTTTGTGTGTGGTGTGTGTGTGGTGTGTTGTGTGTGTGTTGGTTATATTGTAATTTATCTTACGGATTTTTCTACGCAATCAACAAAAAAAAAAAAAAAAAAAACAGAAACGAAACACCCAAAAAAAAACAGAACATGATGATTGTCAGACCTCCAGCTACTGACTCACTCCGGTTTGCTACGTAACGCCTCTCTTTTTTTTAAAAAAACTTCCGTTTTTTTTTTATATTTTATAAACGTTATTTCATTTATAACTTTAACTGTGACATAATTTTTACTATGTGGCGATATTTTCCCTTGTCAATTCACAATCTTTGTCCTTTATTAAAAATGCTAAATCACACAACTTTGCTAAATATGAAAAAAACAAAACAAATGGTTAAGAAAAAATACAAAATCATTGAATTTTTGAAGACCTCCTTTTATTGGAATTGGACCTGATAACGTCATTTGAAGTTGGTCCGATTTGGATGATTTTCGAACATTTACAAGTTTGAAATTCTCCACGGCGATGGCGTGAGATGAATGAATTATAATAGACCAAATGTAAAAACTAACCCTTTCAAAGCCGTTTTGTTTTATCAATATTTTCCCGTTGCCTATGCAAATTGGCACTGGAAAACAAAACCTGTGATATGATCTCTTTTGGTGAGCGTTTCATATAGAAGTGCCAAGTATACAAATGATATTGCCATTGATACCGCGTCTTGCGCTACTGCATAAACAACATCATACACCCATCGACGGAATCAATTGTAAATCCTCAGTGAATACGTGGGATTTCTATAGAACGTCTACCATTGTTTTTTATGACTAAAAACCATACGAGATTGGGTGGCTCAATGATTGAAGAGATGAGGTTCCGTGTGAGCTTTTTCTAATCTACATTCTGTAGCCATTGCCCGAGGCTTAGGGAACAGGTGAAATGCAATTCCGGGTTCGTTGTGCTGCCCGCAGACGAAGCACGGCAAACGTACAACTTCTTCTCACTATCCCTTTACAAATGCAGACGCCGCTTCATTACTCTCATTACTGAATGGTGACGCCATATTTGTGATCCAGCTTTGGGAGATGTTGGAAATTCTGCAATATTGTTCATGACGGTCGAGAGACTTTTTAGACTCAGGTGATCACAATTAATGCGCATGATAATGGGAAAATCCGGTATGGTCTCGGCTATCGGAAGCTGAAAACATAATTTAAATAGACTTTCCGTTGCTTTGCGTGTTGGTGTTGTTTTTTATGTTCGTAGCGTTGTCGCCATGAGCAATCCGGAAATTGAGGGTTGAAAAAGTACTCCTAAAGAATCGTAGATTATGCGCGCTGTATAATGTGACTATAGTGTCGGTATTTACTTAGATCATTCCTGAAAACCCACATTGTCCACTCGTTGCAAGGTGACATTAGTTTTTAATAAGTACAATGCAAATATGCAGAACTATTTTTCGTCGGCAGTGGAACCAAGTTGAACTGGGAAATGCAATGGAGACTTGATTGCTGTCATAATTATATGCGCGGAAGCCGTTTTTGTGGGCGCGGGTCAATGGCATGGTTTGCATGACACGTACAATGTTACACACATATTTACTCTGTTACCTGTCATTTCGGACTTGTGTGTATACTTAGGTCAGTACACCCCGACTGTACTTACAAAGCGCGAATGCCATCGTGACTAGCGTCGGTTACTTGTCTCCCTAGAATCGTCTATACAGGCGTCAATAGAGAGGTTTGTGTGCACGGGGAACCTCTTTTGCAAGTAAAATTGTATTATTATAAGGTTAGCAATTGCGCAGATGTTGCAAAAACGCTTGTTTATGCATGTTATATCAGAAATAAATTGCTATTCCTTGTTTGTTTTAGGACCTTAGAGAGGAACAAACTATTTCATAATATATAAAATTTGTAAAAAATCAATAATTTTGTAGGCATTTTCATATTTTAATATTTTTTAAAGGATAATAATAAAATAATAATAACCAGTCTTTAATATAGCGGCTTAAAATATCCCGTAAACAGGTGCTCAAGGCGCGGTTGCCAATTATTATTCCCTTCAAGAAATCGTCACAATCATTGGCGCTTCCATTTGCGGGGCTGTTCAAATGACCATGCCTTACCACGCACAAGTTAGATTGTATAGTCCCCATAGCAGCTACCCAAATTTCACTCTGGGTCGACAAGGCAACTGAGATTACGTATCTTGCCCAGGGACACATCACAACGTTGACACAGTGGGGCTCGAATTCACAAATTTTACACTGTCTGATCACGAGTCCTGCGCCTTTCATCTCATAGACCACACGTGCTCTCTAGATAAGGATAAAGCGATATACACCACACCCAGAAATGGTATTATATATTAAAACTTTAATAACACCGTGTATATTTTAAGGTCATTACATAGTGTCAATGCCGCTTGCCGCTCATCGGCTAGCCACTTGGTGTACGCCGCTTACATAACGATTTAGCTAAATTATAATAGTCCAATCGGGCGCTATCGCTGAACTACGTCATCGAGCGTGCATACCGCTTTAAAGTTGAACTCAGTCAACTCAAGGCTATTTGCCGCTTTCCCAAAGCGGCACAGCCTAGCGTCAGGGAATCTATTTATCGGCTTGACGCTGTTTGCCGCTTGGGTCACCGCTAGCGGATTTCTGACATGATGCGTATGACGTAATTTCATCAGCCCAGAGCGGCAAGCGGTAGCGGCAGTCACCCCATTTTAATGACCTTTAGCCTTACAATCCCATACTTTCAACAAGTGTATGTGTTATTCAAATGTTTAGACAAATATGAACCATAAACAAACACTACCAACGTTTTTGTTACACTTAGGCTACAAAGACGATGATTTCCCAGGCATTCAAAATTTGCTCACTTTTTTTTTAACAAAATCTAACCCCATTTAACAATTTAAAGGTAGACACTGGCACATGTTGAAAAATAGTGACCCCTCTAGATTTTTCAAATTGAATTTTTTGCATTGTTGTAAATCTTGTATTATACATTAGACCTCACCTGAAATTATATACTCCCCGCCTAAAAATCCGAAGGATGTTGAAATGGCCATCAACGTGCTCAAACTGCTTTCAAATGAAGCGCCAAGCCAGCTGGATAATCTCTCAACTTCCATCACATGCTTCGTTATTCATGCATTCCGGACACAGTTCAATAAGCAAACACATACGCGAACAACGCTCCTGTCATTTATTATTATAATTACCTACATACCTTTTTATATTTACATTAATTTATATCGTTCGATTTTTTAGGCGGGGAGTATTAAGCCAAATCAGCGCGCTTACGGGTAAACCGACGATTGTTAATTAAAGGTTTTGTTCCGATTATGTCTATTTGTGTTCTCTTACTTGATATGAGAACCTGAGTAGATAGTAGTGAGGGCCTGGTGCAACCCCCCCCCCCCCCCTCCCGCGAAACCCATTTGAGGGATCCAGATTTTAACCATTTCTTCAACCCCCAAAACCCCCCTAGACCCCCAATCCTCCAAGCTCAATTTCGCAACCAATCTGAAATCTGACATTTTAGCCAAATTACAGCCTAGTGGTCTGTAAAAAAACACTGAATACCACCAGCTTAACATCCAGTGCCACAGGAATGGGATTAAAATCATATTGCGCAGTATGAAAATTTTCATGTGTGTTATAATCACACAAATTAATTCACAACAACCATACACACAATCATGTGCAAGGATTTGACCTTAAATGAACCTCAGACTCAAAATGACCTTAAACATTTCGGTATTTAATGGTGACCACATTCACTAAGTTTATGACCATACAACCATGTGCAAGGATTTTGACCTCGGGATAGACCCCCCGCAGACACTGAAAGGACATAAAAATTTTTTGGTTACGGAATGTGACCATGACCCACCAAGTTTCATTACTCTAATACGTATTTAGTGATTGACCTTAAATGACCTCGCATGACCTTGAAATGACCTTAAAAATTTTTACCACCGAATGTTGACCACACCACCAAGTTCAGCTCCTACAAAGTATCGGATTTGACCTGAAGACATTCGCATGACCTTGAAGGACCTTTAAAATTTGTACCACTGAAGTTGTCCACACCCACAAGTTTCATCCTCTACTTACATCTTAGTGATTTGACCTTGAATGACTCGTAGGACCTTGATGAAAAGGACTCTAAAAAAATGTTTGGCAACTGAATGTTGACCCACACTCACAAAGTCTTCATCCATCCTACCACAAAGAGATGGCTTATAGCAAGTTAACTCCATTTTTTCTATTTTCACGGTTAGGCTAATGCTATCAGCCACGTGCTAAGGTTAAGGATAATGCCATTAGCCCCGTTGCTAAGGACAATACAAGGTCTATTGGTATGGATAATGCCATCAGCCCCGTTGCCAAGGTTAAGGATAATGCCATCAACCCCGTAGCTAAGGACAATACCAAGCCCATTATAGGGATTTAATTGCCATCAGCCCGGTTGATTTTAGGCAATACCCAAAAGTCTATTGGTAGTAAAAAGGCCATCAAACCCCGTTTGCTAAGGGTAAGACTAATGCCATCAGCCCCGCTGCTAAGGAACAATAATACAAGCACCCGTGGTAGGGATAATGCAATTAGCCCCGGTGTTAAGAATAATATTACTAGCTCTGACGTTAAGGCTAATGCCATCAGACCCGTTGCTAAAGGCCTTAATACCAGGAGCACATTGGGTAGGGATAATATCATCAGCGCCAGGCCAAGGTTAATAATTATAGCTCAGCGGTTATGGCATAAAGCAGAAAATCAGTCTGGTCATTATCACAACAAATGGTCATTATCGTCTTGCAGCAAGTTCAACACCGATATTAGGTATATCGTCGTAATATTAAGCTGATAATCCAGAAAAAGTAAACTCTTGTAACAAGCTATAAAAACTGTTAATATGTATTACCCTAAGAACAGTGAACAGATTAAATAATTTATCTATGATCTCTCGCATGATCAATATACCCTGGAGGTTGCTCCTTGCCAGCCAGCAGAAGCCCCGGTCTTGTTTTTTTACATGAGTTAAAGTATATTACATATATTGTTCGAAGCAAAATTCATATATGCAGACTATAGGTGGTTATATACAGGGAAA
>JAMKCH010052481.1:0-10022 GCA_023653785.1 Ophioderma brevispina
ATATTGGCTTTCTAGAAAATGGTGCACTGCACGAAATTTTTGCACACCCTCCAGAATTATAGCTTAGGTCATCATTGACAAAATTCGATCAATAGCAAAAGTCTGTACTCCATTTCCACCCTGTCCCACAATTCCTCCTGCCTATAAGGCAATTTACAAATGAGGAAAACTTTTTATCAGAAGAGTTTATAAATACCAAGTCTCTGACCAAGTCCCAGACGGGGTGGTTGTTGTTCCATGTTTGAGGTATCATCTCTGATCGCTAACTAAGTGCCACAGACGTAGTGTGTGCAAAGTGGTTTTTCCCTTTTTTTTCCAGATGGGCGGCCATTTTATTCATTTTCAAGTTTGTTTTCAAACCGTTTTACCAGGTTCCAAAAAGATATTGTAGTTAATAAATATCCTTCAAATAATTTTTGATATGTCTACCACATTTGGAATTTGCATAAGAAAAAGTTAAACTTTTTTGGACCATACCTCTTATAAGCATAAAGCATTTTATATATCACACCTGTAAAGTTAACCACTTAAAAATTTCAAGTGTTTCTATACAATTTGCTGGTAACTGTGTTTTTGGAAAGCGAATATTGGCAAGGGTTCCGCCTTCCCGCGGGAAGGGGTCCAGACCTACCCCCGACATCTTGAATATAGGAACTCTACAGAACACTTTATGCTTAATACAAAACAAACCTTAACCCATCAACTATACTTTTTAAAACCCGTTGACTACCTAATAGCATTATTTAAAATTATTTGTACAAGTTTGCATGGAAAATGTTTTGTTGTAAGCGAACATTGCAGGTTTCTGCGCTTCGCGCAGGAGGAGGAACAATATGGTCCCTGACCATATGGCCCTGGAGCATATATTTTGGGCCAATTACGCACGCCTTATACCGTACGCCTGTAAGCTATGCTTAACACGGACACCCATTAGACCCGCCGCACACTTTCACTTGCTTCCGCCCGGGCCTGAATGTGAATCATTTGCTGTTTGTTGTGGTTTGGGCGCTGAAATGGAAGCGGCAGTATCTTATTTGAAGCCTCTTGACGTTATACAATTTGACCCCCTAGTTACTGAAAAACTCACTTCTCATTTCTCAATATTCTGTGTGAACGAGTGGTACATAATACTCACCCGCTCACTCCTTTACCTTCTTAACCCCCCCCCCCAAAACAGAAAAACTACTAACCTATTTTATTTTCCCAAAAAGAATTCCGTTTCTAGACTGGTTATTACACTTGTATTGTTGATCCACTCCCGTTTATACCCCGTTGCATTTAACAGTGATTGTCCAGGGAACGGGTGGTATCCTTGGTATCACAGGAGCAGTGGCAGGGAGGGGCGAGTGCTCCCCTGCTCGAACCCTTGCCCAATTGCCCCCTCCCCGTCAGCCCCCAATAAACTGAACGCGTTAGTACAGTGTCTAGGTGAAAAGGCCCCAAATTTCCCTCGTCATTGCATCGGCGCCCCTTCTCCCCCCCCCCCCATTTTGAAAAGGGCTAACAGGCTATAATATGTTCTATGGCTTTTATTAATTGTAAGTTCATCCTTGCGGTCATTTTAAGCGAAAAAACTGGGAGGTACCACTAGGGGGTTCCGTCCAAGTCGGAAGTGTGTGTGTGGGGGGTGGGGAGGGGGTTGGTTGCCCACCTCTTAACTTATGGGTAAAATGCCAAAATGGTACGTTATGTTAATTATGATGCTACTATAACAATACTGACATATTTGTATACCATTCGTTTTATTTTTTTAGATTAATTGTGATTACTTTCTATCATATAACTCACAGTTTTATACGTCACATGACGTCCATATTGAAAAAAAAACGTTATAGTTGTACTTTTTATTTGAAGAAAGGACATGTTAGCTACACATTGAATCTCCAACAAGATGATGGTTTGTCCGCTTATTTACGAAAAATCGGGGGTTGGTTGGCCTAACCCCACCCCCCCCGGGCGTTCGAATTTAGCAGAAAAACCGTGGGTGGACCAGTTCGTAACTACATCAGAAAGGTTTTTCTTGATAAAGATTATTTCCCAGTAGAGGCCTATGAAATTAGTATAACTACTCGACAATATCGCCGGGATTTTGTGAAATTTCTATTGCTGCATGATGCAGCCATCTTCCTATCTTGGGTTTTTACCAACCTGCCATATAACCCCCATATAACATCCATATTAGACATCAGATGTACTATGAGAATGCTTGGTCTTATATTGTCAGCATATTATCTGTGGGTCAATATTTAAAGTGGCTTTAGAGTTAACTTGACAAAATGGTATGTGATACATATAATTAGCTCAAATTATTCCCATTTTTTAAGTGTCCCGTTGGTGAATTTGAAATAAAGTGCTATATTTGAATTTGTTTTTCGGGGAAAATAACGGAATTGGCAGCCTTGATTCTGTTGTTCTCACTATTAAAAAAAAGAAAGAAAGGGGCGATGGTATAACAATCTTAGGCATTAGCCTGGGCATGGGCCAGAAAAATTGGCTTCTTGCACCACCGGTGTAATTGATAAGTGTATGATCCTTGTGCGGGCGCCACGAGCGACACACTGGCACATCCTGCATCAAGTTCTTTTTCATAGACTGTACCCCAGTCTCGGCTCTGTCTCTGGTTTAGATCGCACTTGGTTTACAAGATAATGCTAGACTCGGGGCTAAACTAAAAACTAGATGACTTCAGCTTACCACCCCCGGACAGCCCTGCCAACGCAATTTGTCCCAATTGCACAGGGCTCCTGGAATTAACACTAGGTAGGGCACTGAATCTCTCATTTAGTGAGTAGCCGCCGAGACTGTACGAATCTGTAGGGAGCTGTCTCAGCAGTATCGATTCACAAGCGTGACTGCATTACCTTGCGCACATAACGGTTAATTTTGAATGCTAATCCGGGGACCCACAGATACGAACATAACAGGTGGTATCAATGGACGCGACATAGGTACAGTTTTATCGTTACGCGAACGCAGCTCCTTTATCAGATCTGCCCAAGTATGAAAATAACAATAGCCATAAAATAAATACGGGGAAGGAGAACTAAGAAATCAGGCCCGGGCGAGAAAGCGGAAGCCATTGGTGTATTCCGCACCCGATCCCACAAAAGGGGGGAATGCGAAGACGGTCCATTTCCTGATTTTTTCGATTAAAGGTTTCAGATTTGGAGACATCGGAAAAAGTTGCCTTCTTGGTATCATGAGTTCAAAAGTACCCGCGGGTTATAGATCGACTTTAACGGGAAATATGTGCACGGATTTCTTTCCCAAAAGGTTTAACACTTTTCGAAGTCCCGACCCCAGAAATCCTGTGTATAGACCTACTTCCCTTTTCTTAAATCCTTCCTAACCATCCTTTCCTTAGCTTTGTAGCAGGATGAATGCTTGGTCAGCCCGCTGCGACTGGTACAAGCCGTCGCCTCAGTGGGAAATTCTCCCCCTCCCCCTCCATCCGGTGTCAGCCCATTTCTAAGGGTACCTTACCGAAAATAGGTACCTCAACAGTGCATCTCCACCATGTTGTTACCTTCGACCCTAGTGTGACCTTTGACCACAGACTTGTTCTGTGCCCCGTCAGTAGTTCTACGAAATTGACCTCTATAGATGACCTTGACCTTTTGGGTCACTCTAAACCACTAATAACAAACTCAGACTGTTCTCCCCCTACCTTCATGCTAACTATTAGACCCATTAGCCCCCCCCGTCACTCCCATCTTGGAATGCGACCGTAGCAAGGCTTTTTAGCCCCCTTTTCATATCGTTTGTCACACAAACACCCAGATTTTTTATTTCACCCACAGTCCCCATATTTTGTGAAATTTTTACCACTGTCACCGACCCCTATTTTGGGGGAAAAACACCAAAAAGACCCTCATTTTTTAGAAATTTTTTGCAAAATCACACTCCAGAGACCCCATTTTTGGGAAAAATTCATATTGTCATCTTCAAACCCTATTTTGTCTATTTTTGGCTATATCTCACCCAAGGCCCCTATCTTTTTTTCTGTCACCGAATTGCCCTGGGTTTGGAAGCACGAACCTAACTCCCATATCCATTTCATATGCGGTGCCTCCCCCCTTATTATCCCCTATGCCAAAGTATAACGAAATGCATAGCCGGCCAGACAGACAGATCTGTTTTAATTAGTATAGATATCTAAGTATTTGCCGATACGGGCAATGATAATATTGTCTTCATCAAGCTCATTTAAGATGCATGAGGAGCAGGTTATTGAATACAAATAAAATTAAATGGAGATCTTATTCAATAGTGAGTGACAACTATCAAAATAAAAATGATTTTGTACCGGATAGTAATATGAGCAATAAATCCGGATATTTGACTTAAATAATAATAATCCATACACTACTTATATTTGATAGAGTTGCATAAAATGCATCAGCATAAAGTCAACTAAAACATCAAACTAAATCTGACTGAGAGGCCGAACCCTCTGAGCCTCCCAACAACAATGTGCGCGTGCACCACCCTCAGGTGGTCGTCAACATCCGCTCAGTTCCCAGGGCCCCGTTTTAACTCCTTCGCAAAAAATAGCCGTCCCGCACTGATTTGGTCTGGCTAAATGTCTCTTACGCACATACGGAACGTCGAGAGACAGTGCGAGTATACCAGAACCATGTGTTTTGACTACTTGTTTGTGGCGGAGTACTTCCCCCGACCTCGTGGGAGATTGGAGACGTGTTCCCTACAGATTCGGAGGTCCACGGATATGGGTGAGAGTCTAATGTAAATTTCAGTCGCTTAGTGTTTCACACCGTGACCCGAGGGAGGGTCTTTTTTCAGTGAGTTAGGGGACAAGACGTCACGGGTGGCCACCACGACCTTCACAAAAGATTTACTTTTTTCTGTGATGGACATTGGCTTAGGAAAATTTTCAGGATTGGGCCCTCGCTGGCTTCGCGAAGGCGAGCGCTGAACAAGGAGGTCTGAGCGGGAAAGCTTTGGAATTTGAATGTTTTTGGTTAAAAGTGTTAAAATTATTGGGGGGGGGTCAAGGGTACGAGCCACCCCCCCCCCTCCCGCAATCAAAATTAAACTGGGGTGCCAAGCCGCCCCGTTTTTCCCAAGCCCAATCCCAACAAAACAGCAAACTGATCCACTTTAGTCTAATTTGTGTGAGTTCGTCTTATCGTGTCCAAAGGACACAGTGCATCTCAAATTTAATGATCCAGCCTAGTAGCAAGGGGTACTATAGTGTAAGAGTGTGCGCTTCAGGATAAAATTGTGATGATTGTGATTTTTTGAACACAAGTTCTTTAGGCATTGATAAGTCATAAAATTGATGGGAATCACTTGCCGCCCCCCCTTATGGCCCCAGCTTGGGTTTCAAGGTTAACAGGTGGTCAAAAATTTAAAAATGTTCTGAATGTGTAAAAGAGCACACCTGCTGTTTGTCTGGTCACAAGGATCCAAAAAAGGTTATAGTTTACCCTATCTATATGGCTTATAGTTATGGAGTTATGGGGTCAAACTGTAAAAATGGTGAACAAATTAATACAATAATAAAACATTAAAAAAAAAAAAAAAAAAACAAAACGTTAAAAAAGTGCTTTGATTCAGTTAATGTGTGGGCAAATGTTCATAGCGTAAAGGAGTGGAAATAAGGGAATAGTTTGCCTTATCTGTACGCTGTAGTTTTCACGTTATCCAACAAATTACGTCACAGGTCAATAGAATTTAATAGCTGCCAATAGCTGTTAACTTTATTCCCCATTTGGTTTAATAACCAGACACGTAAGATAGTCAAATATTCCTATATTTCATTCTATTAGCTAAACCAACAAGCTGAACCACATTTTACAAAAATTGGCAGGAACTTTTAATTGTTGACCCCGGTACAAACCAAAAATGACTTTTTTACCATTTTTAACAGTTTTTACCCAATAATTCCTAAGGTAGATAAAAATATACCTTTTTGGAATCCTTGTAACCAGACAGACATCATGGTGTGTTTTTCAACACAATCGGAACATTTTAAGAATTTTCCCCTGTGTAACATGAAATCAAGAGGGGGGACAGGAAAGGGGCTGTGGGTTTGATTCTGTGGGCCAGTGCTTCAATCAATTTTTTTGATTATCAAGTTAAAAGTACTTGTGTACCAAAATTCACAATTTTATCGGATTTGCAACAATTCATATAAGATCTGTATGGCACGCTCCACTATCAAATCATGGCGAGTTTCATGCGCTTTATATCGAGTTATACCCCGCTATAGTCGGCGTTTACGCGGCTGTGTGCTATCCAGTTTGACTTATGTGCCGAGTTTCATAAATCATGCCCGAATATAGCATGTCCAGAATAACTCATGCCCTGAGTTAAAAAAAAATGGACATGCTTTTTTTTCAACAGGTGCAACACTGGACATGATGTTTTTTTCAAACATGAGCAAAAAAAAACCGGCATGATTTTTTCTCCACATGAGCCAATCCCACATGATTGTTTTTCAAATGGAGCAAAACTCGACATGATTTTTTTTACACATACACCCCCAAAAAATCATGTCGAGGTTTGTCCTCATGTTGAGAAAAAATTCATGGCGAGATGTTGAAAAAACTGGAAATGATTTCATGTCAAACCCACCATTTCTAGAGAGCAAACAGTTGTTTCAGTTTATTTAATTGTACCAATGCAAAATTAAATGTAGGATACAATGGGGGGTTGACCAAAAGGAGCAAAGCTCGTACATATAATTTGGCCACCATTATTTAACTACATGTAAATCAGAAATAAATGTACTTATAATATTACATAATTTAAATAGACTATTATCTTACTCTAAGTGCAAAGACAAAGACACATTAAACAGTGACATGCTACAGGTGCACAGAAGATATTGCAAGAGGACAAGTGAGTTGGGTTGGTTTAGCATGTTGGCTATTAGTATATGGCCAGCTCTGCTAACACATGCACAGTTACATAACGCAAGTAAATTGAATAATGCAGATTTATGAATTGTGAAAGAAGAAAATGCTTAAATTTTTCTTAAAAAGTTTGGGGGACTGAGGCCACAGGACGAATATTTCATCAATAGAGTTCCAGAACAGAGGACCCTGAGTTTTAATTGGGTTTCTTGCTAGATCTGAAGAAAAATTGTACGGTCTAAACAGGTGTAAGAGGGAAACTGGATAGGCAGCGCTTAAACTCGACATATAACGCGCTGCACACTCGACATAATGGCGAGGACAACTCGATACACAGCGCGTGAAACTCGACATGCGCGGAACTCGCCATTTTTGATACGTGGAAGACGAAACTGGACAACATGATTTATGTCAAACTCACCATATACAGAGCACAACTCGATGTAAAGAGGCAAACTGGACAGATAGTGCTGTAAACTCGGCATATAATGCTGCACACTCGACATAAAGCGAGGAAAACTCGATACACGGCGCGTGAAACTCGACATTCGAGGGAAAACTCGCTGATTTGATACGTGGAGCGTGCCATAGAGATGTGTGTAGCTTACAGGCTACAGCCGCGCATGCTGCTTCACTTCCCGCAAGGTTCTTGTCTGTGCATTGTTGCTCCATGGTGGGGGCAGACCATCCCATGTTCCTATTGCCTGTTTAGTGTCCTGTCTGCTTTCCGGTAGCCCCACTTCTGCAAGGAACTCAGATCGGCCAATTTGTGTGGGTAGTCTAATAGTGGAAAAAGTACTGCATGCAACACGGCATTTACAAGCAGAACAAAAAAGAGACTCGTCTACGGCCAGTAACTCTCCTCTCGTGGCTGGTTCCCGGCATTTGTATCCCCAGCCATTTATATAGCGAAATTTTATTTCACTTCCATTTTTTTTTATTTTTATTCGTACGAACGACGCAAAAAAAATCGCAAAGTGAAGAAAAAAATACCAACGAAGAAAAAAAATCCGCGGAGAAAAATTCTTAAAAAATTATAAAAAAAAAACAATTCTAAAAAAAAAATAAAAAAAATAAAATAACAAATTCTAAAAAAAAAATTCTAAAAAAAAAATTCCAAAAAAAAAAACACTCGAAAAAAAAAATGAAAAAAAAAAAATCCAAAGTTAAAAAAATCAAATTTAAAAAAAAATTTTTTTTTTAAATTTCATTTTTTTTTTAAATTTTTTTTCATTTTTCTTTTTATTTTTTTGGCGTCGATTGTACACCGTACAGACGTCCTCTCATGTACAACATAAGACTGTTTCTGCATCTAGTTGTCTGACCCTACACTGTTAAAACTGTTCTTAATTTTACGCAGACTTTACCTGTTGAAATTATGGTAAATCCCAATTATTCAATATCTCACGATTTTATTACCTATACCTAACATAATTACAATTTGGAAGCAGAAAATGGTACATAAACAGTGGCTAAAAAATATCCTACACCTTTTGAAAACAAGTATATTTATACGCTGACCGTTGTTATCTTTCCGACAAAAAAAAAAAAAAAAAAAAAAAAAAAAAAAAAAAAAAAAAAAAAAAAAAAAAAAAAAAAAACAAAAAAAAAAAAAAAAAAATAATACGTTTCTTTTGTAACTTTTACTTCAGTTTCATTAGTTATTCACCATAGACCAGATTATATGTAACAGAAAATACATGTGGTAGAAGACCAAACCAGTAGCAATATACTGTTTTTTAATGTAAGATATGCAACTATGAAATCGTTTTAACCAATAACAAATGTGTTAAATACGTTTATAGTACCGCATTAAAAAATGCAAACTCTATTTTCCCTATCATTTTTTAAAATATTTTCAAAAAGTCCTTTTCCTCCTTTTTGTATTAGTTTAATTTGAAAAAGTAGTACACACACACCACATATATATATACACCACAACAACCAATATAGCAAAATCATGTCGAGTGTTCCCATGTCCAGAAGAAATCATGTCCAGAATTTTGAAACTCGGCATATTTTTTTTCCGGACATGAGGAAAACTGGACATGGTTTTATTTCAAACTCACCAATGAAGCGCAAAACGCGATTTATAGAGTTCAACTGGACAGATAGCGCTTGTAAACTCGACATATAACGCTCCACACTCGGCTATGGCGAGGAAAATTCGATACACAACGCGTGAAATCCTCGAAATTATTTTTTGGTGTATGTGTAAAAAAAAATCATGTCCGAGTTTGCCCCATGTTGAGAAAAAAATGCATAGCGAGTTTGCTCATGTTGAGAAAAAAATCATTTCGATTTGCTCATGTTGGAAAAAAAAAAATCATGTCCATTTGCACATTTGAAAAAACATGTCCAGTTTTTTTTTTAATTTTTTACTTTTTTCATTTTATTCTGGACATATTTATGAAAACTCGCACATAGAGTTCAACTGGATATGCAGCGCTGTAAACTCGACATATTAAACAAGCCTCCCCGGGGGGTAACTCGATACACGCGCATGAAACTCGACATGCGAAGGGAAAACTCGCCATGATTGATACGTGGGAGCGTGCCTCTCAGGCCCCCAGCTTGCCAGCTTGCCGTGAACCGCAATTCTTGAACAGAAGGCTAGATTTGGGTCAGGTCTGTAAGCTGGCAAATTAGCCGTGTTAAGTGGTTTTGAGCTGACCCGAAATATTGCAACCAAAATTATTTATATATTTAATTTTTTAGTTTTTTGCTTTTTATTTATATTTTTCGGCTTCTGTATATGAAGAAGTTATATGGAACTATAACCCTCAGATCGGGCAAACTATACCTTTCTGCAAACTTGATGAACAGCATGTATACCTTAAAACACCTTTTGACACTTTTTCTATTTTGACCCCTGTTATAAAACTTTCCCCTTGTAAGATCAATTAACGATACCTACACTTATCCAGCAGCCGCTTATAACGCCTTTCAGTGCCGTACCCGTGATTTTGAACTGAAGTCTGGCGAGGGGGGGGGGGGGTTGCCACACTCATTTTTCAATTTTTGTACTATGCAAACTGATTTTTCGGATTTTGTGTGATGTTGATAATGTAATGTCATTTGAAATCTCCTTTGAAATCTTTGTTATTAATAAATTAAAAATATTTTTTTCCATTAATTGAA
>JAMKCH010052483.1:0-10148 GCA_023653785.1 Ophioderma brevispina
CCTTCTGCTGCCGGTGAAGCGATATTTTAACACTTCAATGTACTGCTGTATTCATTGCATACCATTTAAATATTAACACCTAAGAACTCACAATGCACATGATGTAGTTTTTTTTTTTTTGTTTTTTTTTTGTATATTTATTCAGATTGGTCAAATAGGCATTAGGAATAAAAACCGTGCAATGATTGAGCGTCAGTCGCATTCTAACACTAATGATCAGCACAAATCAAACTTGGGCCGTATGGCTATTTGGTTTAATCTTCTTAAAAATCTGTGGCAGTTTTTTTGATAAAACTAAACTTGTAACTAAGTGGCACTTGTGTTTAAATGTCATACATGTATCAAATTCTTTTTACAGAAAAATAAATTACAATTGCTTAGTGACATGAAAGTCCTATGCTCGGCCGTAACCTGTTTGCCTGGGCATCTTTTGTCAACCCAAGTTGTATGACACAACAATACATTTTTCCTTAAGTTTTCTCATCTTTGTGAAGGTTTTATAATAACACAATTGGAGGAAGTGGCCATTACATTTTCATTGAACTAAACTAAGAGGATCACAATGTCATTTATTGATTTATTTCGCTACTTAACAATTGGACTTGAATCTAAAATTTCATTTCAGCAACATCCATCGCTTTCTTAAAACATGTTCAATGTACATCTTACTTCCCACAATTAATATTTTTAACGTGAACCCTTCACATGATTATTGTCATCTTAAAAAGTTATTAGTATTAATATCATTACGAGTATTTGTTCCGATACGCACTGCATAATTTCGTATTATATTACCTTCAGGTTCTGAGTTATCAGTAGTCCATGCACACATTGAAACCACAAATCTATCTGATGTACGGATAATACCACTACTGTGTAAATCCCATTGGAATGGATTACCAAACAGGGTCTTTATAATTGTTTATAGCTCATGGTTTGCATGGGCGGATTTGTCATGGATTTTGCACAGTTTATACAAAGATTATAATTAATATCTCCTGAAATGAAATTCACCGCTTCAGCAGTTTTGGAGAAAATCGCAGTTTAATCTGCTTGCACAATTTGTTTTGGGACACCTGTCTAGATACACAATCACACATGTGCGATCCTGTCTTATGGTCACGATCATAATTACGGCGGTCCGGTAAGTATTCCCACGTGTAGTCCTTGTCAAAGACTTAGAAAGATATTATCTAATTGGTACTGCGGCGAGAGATTAACGTTATCAGTCGTCACAGAGAATGTGTGTAAATGAAACTAAATCTCAAATATCTCCGTGAAACCGAAGGGGTTCCATGGATGTTTTTTTGCATCAGATGGTCCGTTACTATGTTTTGTTGTGAATATGTATCGTAATTGGGTCTGAACCTAGCGATAAAATTGAACGTTTTTGTCGGGTACTTCGGTGCTCGCAGACACGGAAAAGTGAACACACAATCGCTACGGTCGCATCCATTTTCCCCACAATGCCTTTCGATATTTTTCCAGTCTTGAGAATTTTCAAACACTGGTTTCAATTTACGCCAACTTTTTTTTTTCAATTTTAGAAACAGGATCACGCACTTACCGGACCGCCGTACAATCATATATAGGGAAGAAAAATTACTTTTCCATCAGATGGTCGTGGACCCTTGAAGACAGGATCGCCAAAAATGTTTACCCGTCCAGACCGAACCCGTTCATTGGGATTCATTTGTAACGAATCAAAAAATTCCAACGACAAAGTGGTTTTCAGAGGGGGGCCCCTTGGACACCCCCCATGCACCAACGGGAGTGCAGAAGACCTTATGCACTTAAGTGTTAATATTTAGAAATATGGATAGGCTATTGTGCCAATATATTTGTGAATAGGGAACCTTTTGAAACAATTGATTGAGTTAATCATCTCAATATTTAAACAAAAGGCTAAACAACATGAAATGTACAGCCAGACAATCCTGAACACATGGTATTGGAGTTTGTTCTCAAATGTCTCATTAATTGCCAACCATTCATATTATAGCTCTTTACTTTCATTTTGACGTTTTAATTTCTGTATATTGTTTATTTTCATAATTACTCTAGCCAACATTTTAGATTTTCCTTTGTTGCCATTTTGGTACGACATATTGCAGAAAAATGACATGCCAAAATTAGGCAACATGTGACACATTTGTTACATTTGGATGCTTGTAAAGCTGTGAAAAAATCGAAGGACA
Source organism: Ophioderma brevispina (assembly GCA_023653785.1). Classification (NCBI taxonomy): domain Eukaryota; kingdom Metazoa; phylum Echinodermata; class Ophiuroidea; order Amphilepidida; family Ophiodermatidae; genus Ophioderma; species Ophioderma brevispina. The sequence goes on from JAMKCH010052483.1 coordinate 2,199, forward strand.
GTTGAAGATGGGGGAAAATACAATTTTAAAATTAGACAATATCCAAAATATATTATTTTTAAATAAATCTAGTCATTTTAGTGTCTTTATAATTATGATAAAACGACTACATTTTTAGAATAGTAATAGATTTTGTGTTTTGTTTTTGTTTGTTTGTTTTTTGCAACTTTGATCAAAAGAGACAATATGCTATTGGATTCGTAAAGACAACTAACAGTCGTAAAAAGGCTCCGAGCACCGCCTTGTGTTAACATTCTCTTTAACTCTCGTTTTACCAAGCCTTTTTTTGTAACACGGTTTACAAAGGGGGGTTGTTCCCCCTCGAGAATTCGTTATAAAGTACCCAATGTTAACGATTCTGATACCAGTGGATAGCTGTGGTACCAAAATAAGTACTAACATACCGATATAATATAGCGTCACAATGATGTCATAACGTCCGCGAGGCAGCAATAATGGCATTTTCCAAAGAAAATAGGCGAAAATCAGATTTGCGCTTAAAAAAACTAGGAATGTCGGATTTTCATGCGGTTTTCAGCTATAAATGATGGCAATTGACTAGTTTCACATAAACTTAGAATTTTAGAGCCATACTCTGCATAATACTCACAAAAATGTATCATAAAATATTGCAAAATATCCACTGTTACTCCGGTTAGCAAGTTAGCTGACCCAGGTGCATGCTCTTTATCAATACATGTATACTAAGGTATAGTGTGTTTTAAAAGTTAGCATTTTTGATCTTGGGTATTTTGTTCTATCCACGTGCTTTTAGGCCTATATTAATTTTATGTAATTTGTCTTATTCAAACAGGTTTTGGTTGGGAATATATCTTTGATATGGGTTTAATTGGCATACGCTATGTTATGCTAGTAATTATGTGTGACAGAATGTTACCACACGTAAATATTCAACTATTTTCAGAGCCACCCGAACTTCAAACAAAGGTCGATGAAGACAAGTACTAAATTTATGATCCAAGAGAGGATCTAATTTAAGTTGTGTGACAAGTACACTCACTGTACAAAAGTATTGCAACATGCAGAAAAAAGATTTGTTAATCACAAAATGATTTCAAATTGTACCATAGGTTCTTAACCACGTATGACGCATTGAATGAAAAAGTTGTGTTTTTCAAACAGATGTCATTCCCCAGAATCCTAGAGTGCGAACAATATTTTGTTTTGATTGCCATGTTCCCTAAATATGGCGGATTAAAAGAGCTGGCGATTGATAGCTTGCCGACTGCATCCCAGAAGGAATACAGACACAGGAACGCCACAAAATGACTCCAAAATGGCCGCTACATGAATTGTAAGGGTTTGTTAGGATTTATTCTAAATGTTTACGGGAGAAAAGTGCGGTGCTTGTGTGGATCAGAAATGAGATAAGGTCAATGGAAGACAGTGGTCTTTAAAAAAAATCGGAAAATTTGAGACATCCGTATTGCAATTTTAATGATAAATCACGTGGTTTGCACAAAATCATGTCTGAATACTTATTCACAATCCATGACAAACAGTATAATGTCAACGGTATGATTAAAATGTTCTTTTCAAGTTACCACGTGACCACTTTCTTGCCATTCAATTTCCCGAGTCCAATTGACTTGCTCTTATCTTCCATTGACGTTAATAATCCCGGTCCACACAAGCACTGCACTTTTCTCCCGTAAACATTTAAAGTAAATCCCAACAATTAATTTAGTGGCTATTTTGGAATCATTTGTGGCGTTTTGTGTGTCGCATGTCAACTGGTACTTTCCGTATCCAAGGGAATGATTGTATTGTCATCATTTGGATTATAAATTGCACAACTCTAGTATGAGGAGTACGGTATGCATGTTTGTGACTTAATATAATTATTTTTTTATTATTTTTTAGACCCAAGATAGGATCTAAATATATAAATAAAGAAGGCGTAGTTTCGTCTAAATCGACAAAATTCAGACTGGATGCAGGTTCCGTTCAGTATCCGTCGCCCTCTCTATAATTTGTTATTACCCCCGGTTTGTAAAATATTAACCCAGATGCTTGATAATAAATACCAACTCAAAGTCCTCAGTAACCCCTCCTTGGAACCTCCTACCCGCGCTTTAGGGTCCCTATGAACGAAAACCCAAAACATTGACTACCAACAGGTGTACACGTGACCATGGTCATTTAAGTGTTTTGAAATTCGCGCCCATTTTTTTCTTGACATATCTGAAAGAAACAAATATTAGTTTATATTAAAGTAGTACAGGCCTAAACATCAAAATTCCGATGCAATTCCAGATATGTTTGGGATGAATACATATAGAGTGGTTAAGATGTCACATTTTGGGTGTCGCATTGGTGATCCATGAATAAAATGACTCACAACTCACCTGACAGCTTGGAGAGTATTGCTGTTGAAATCCTTGACCTAAAAAACATAAACTTTGCCACCAAAACCGTCATCCTAGGTGCTGTATAGTATTAGAGTATGGTGTTTTAAAAATTGTTGCCTTTTATATGGCGACCATCTGGAAAAAGTGGCGTCAGAAACTTCATTATTTTTTATATCATTTCATCTGCAGTTTTTGAAAATAGTTTTATTGACTCCTTGTTTTGCCCTGAAAATATTTTGACACGCAATCATCATCCTAGTCTATAGAAACATAAAAGAGTCAAGGTTGGTGTCATAAGATGTTAGCTATCTTTGGAAATATCGTCACATGCAACTTTTATATTTTTGGGAATAGTTTTACCCACTCCTTTACCACGAAAAACATTTTTAAAACTGTCTTCTTGGGTGTTTTGCTTTTAAGCTAGCGACACTTTGGGAAAATGGCGTCGTAACAAATTGCACTTTTAATTTAGTCATGAACTGTTTTTCCATGACTTTTTTGTTTTACTCCATATCCCTACGGTCAATTTAGCTATGAGACAAATTTATTATTCGGCCCGTCCACTCTTCTGTTGATGCTGCAGCCGACCAGGCCAAGTCATATACTTGCGGGGCGTGGATTGATGCCAACATTTGCTTGCCTCAGCTGAAGATTGCCGTTCATAAGATGTATCCGTTCTTTGATGTGACCCAGTAATCTATCGATGTACCTTAAAGAAACATGTTGTTGTGTGGCGTGTATTCTATAATAAGAGAGCATGACCTATTGATCGCTGCCACCTTTTAAACGTAAAGTGGATGGCGGTTAGAATAACTTATGCTGATTTATAAAAAACAACAAAATATGTCTTAAACAAAGACATATTGTCCACTTAAACTTGGAAATGTTTGCCTCTTTGCACATAGTTAAAGGGCCCCCCCAACGGACAAAAAAAAAAAAAATTTTTGGAAATGATCATCCAAAAATTAGCATTTACATATATAAACATTTTAAATTTCGGTGTATCAACCCTTCCCTCGAGCTAATATGCATGAAGATGAACAATAATAAAAATCAGACTATAAGACCCTTGATAAACACGCTCTACGTTCCATTCCATCTTGCATCTTTGTCCTTATGCACCTTGTCCTCTGTCGCATTGAGTATAGTCGCCTGCGATCAGTGTTTCAAAGTATTGCAAGGAAACTTGCACGCGTCAGTATTGTAAAATAACAACTCTCTCTTACTGAAGCCAAGTCTAGCGTACATATAGCAACATGATTACTACATTTCGAAATGGAAAACCCTAGATTCTACACTACTACTACGCATGTTGGTTTTAGGTGTTCTTACAAAGAAGACAACGTATCAGAACACCTTACAAAACAAAATCAAAGATACAATTCATAATCAAATAACTTTTGAGTTGTGATTTGAAGGTGACAGTGACGCTGCATGGCGAAAGTTTTGGTGGTGCAGCGCGTAGAAACCATTTGCACTGCAACGCAAAAGGGTCTCCGCATTATTCCCAAGGGTCTTATCCGAAGGGTCATTATTCCGAAATTTCCATAAGGGTCATAATTCCGAAGGGACATTATTCCCGAAAAAAACATAGGGGCATTATTCCGAAAATACATAAGGGTCATTACTCCGAAATCACCAGGTCGTTTTTTCCGAAGAGTCATTATTCTCGAAAATATTTGACTATCATTATTCCGAAGGGTCACCACTCCGAAAATAACATAAGGACCATTACTCCGAAAAAATCATAAGGGTCATCACTCCGAAAATAACATAAGTGTCATCACTCCGAAATAACATAAGGGTCATCACCTCCCGAAAATAACATAAGGTCATTATTCCGAACATAACATAAGGATCATCACTCCGAACATAACATAAGGGTCATCACTCCGAAATAACATAAGGTCATCACTCCGAAAATAACTAAGGTTCATTACCTACCCCGAAATAACATAAGTGTCCTTATTTCCGTGAAAAAAGAATAATAAGAAAAAATAAAGGAAGATTTGTTATGGATCTGGTTATAAGTTGTACGAAATAGAGCGGAGTGACTTTGGTTTAAGCGCACACGATACTTTACAGTGCGCAATCGCAGGGGCGTAGCTATGACGTTGCAGAGCCATAGACAGGGACTTTGGGGTCCCCTTCCATTCTCATATTATTTGTAAACATCAAACCCACCCCGACCATACTCACCGTAAAAAGCGTCTTTTTAAAGGTGGGGGACCCGATTTTTCAAAATTGTAAAATGTTTTCTAATAACCACGTGTGAAGAACGGTCACCCAAAAAACCCATCATTCTGAATTTTTTGCTTGCATTGCTCAACACAGTTGGATGTTTGAAGCAACCGTTGTCTAAAATGGCCCATAGGAAACTACAAGATTTTAACAACGCCCACACCCCCACCCCAACAACCCACACAACCTACCCCGCTCCAGCCCCTCCACGCAACACTCACACCCACGTGTATGATGAAATTTTAAATGCGCAACTTGTCAATAATCAATATTTAAAGTTAGATAAAATTTATTACAGTCATCAATAAACTATAAATATCTATTTATTTGTTTTGACAGTTGTTTACTAAGAACACCAGTCTTCGCTGAGCTACCAATCCATGTGTGTTCTATTCTATCTGTGTTTTTTTTTAAATACAAAAACCTATGGTAAAACAGAAGCATTATACAGACTCTAGAAAAATCTAGTCTGTTAACTTCCTTATACATTCTTTTTTACTTATAATTATTATATGTGAACACCATGACACAGTTAGTCAAAGCATTTACTTTATAAGCATATAGGGTTTTCGCACACCCGTCTTCGTTGGGTGATCATACACTCTCAGAACGGGATTCGCTAATTAATTTTTTAAAACCAACATTAAAAACAGCCCAACTGTTGGGAATTGTTAACTCATTTTTGATGTGCAATGTAAATATTTTAGCATTTATTGGACGAATTTTGGGCAATGTTTGTTAAAATGTACCTAACCACTTGCTAAATTACCATTTTGGTGTCTGCCATTTGTTCAAATTGGTTAAAATTATAACCAACAGTTCTGAGAGTGTATACAGATCTGAGCCTTTAGCACATGTTCGTTCGCGCAACCCTCTACTTTGCGCTGCGAAAACAAGGACCTGCTAATTGAATTTTATCATTTTTTAAGGTGTAAAACAAAGTAAATTTGAACTTAAAGACAATATATAATGTTTTACATTTCAGGATATACCCACAGTGGGTCAGAAAAAACCTATTAACAACATTATTTGTTAAATAATTCTTCTCAAAACCGTTTTGTATTGGGTGTTCAATCAAGGTTATCAAGCTTTAGAGGTGTTTAATTGGTGTCATTTGGACTTTGGTTTGAAAACTGTGTCTTTTCCCGAACACATATCGTAGGATTTGGCCACTTTCAGCGATACTTAGCATTCGACAGTCGCTTGGCATTGTACCATTGTGCACTTGGGTAAGTATGGCTGAAAGTGGCCAAATACACTTTTTATCTGTCTCGGTAAATTGACAACCGTTCTGAACCCAAAGTCCGAATGACACCAAATAAAAATCTTCTCAAAGACCTGTTTATATCTCTCTAGACAACCAATTGCAACATTTTTAATCAAAAATAACTTTTTATTTCTTATAAAATTTTCCCTTCTTCCTTCCTTCTCCTTCTTTCCTTCCTTCCTTCCTTCTTTCCTTCTTCTTTCTTTTTTTTCCTTCCTTCTTTCTTTCCTTCCCTCTTGCTTTTCCTTCCTTCTTTCATTCCTTCTTCCGTCCTTTTTTTTTAATTTCTTTCCTTCTTATTCCTTCCTTCTTACCTTCCTTCTTTCCTTCCTTCCTTCCTTCTTTCCGTCCTCTTTCCTTCCTTCCTTCTTCCTTCTTTCTTTCCTTCTTTTTCTTTCTTTTCTTTTCCTTCCTTCTTTTTTGAAATTTTTACTCTCTCTCTTCAGGGCCCTTCAGCGCCAGGACCCATGGATTTTGTCCACCCAGGCCAACCGTCGCTACGCCCGCTGCGCATCGCACGTGCCGCAACACACGGGGGGGGGGGGTGCATACCCGTGTTAAAATTTCAGGTTTTGATCATTGGTACGTGATAATGACAGTCTAAGCTGGAAGGACGCTCCAAAATAAATTTTGCCTACGAATACTTTTTTTCCACTTTCGTCATTGTTTTTTACAAAATGTTGAAATTCCTAATGTCAATAGATGTGCAATGCATGTTCACTTTGCAAATTTACTTTGTCTTCATCGCTTCTAAAAAATTTAGCTTCGAATGCCCTGAGACACTTTTTAATTAAATCCTAATATCTCGCACAACACACCTGGAAAACAACAATTATAGAACAAGTGAAGCATGTCTATTGAAATGTGTGATATATTTTTAATCTTCCATGGCAATAAATAATCAAACCGATCATAAATACTAAATGAAACTGTTCACAATGGATTAATTTAAAACGGCTAACTATATACTAGTCCTAGGCCTAAGCAAATGGTCCCTGTGCGCTACCTGGGTAAATGTATACTGTGCGTGAATCAAAAAAAAGATCTGCAATGATTGCATGATGACCTTGACCTTGATAAATCCACTGATCATAGATTTGTTTGTTGTTTTAAGAAAGCAAGCTAAGAATAATTAATATTACCCTCTTTGTTCTATATAGAAATAGAGAGGTAAAGCGTCCGTCATCTTTAGAAATTCATCGTCTCGCATGTTTTTGCCGACCACAAAGAACACAAGATACCACATAGCAGCGCAATGGCTGCCGCCTCCGCTTCTTCCCCAATAGTAACGTCAGCCGACCAGTTTTGGGCAACCAAGAGGGGTAGGTGGAAGAGTAAAAAACTTTCATTGCATACCACATGTTAGGTACATATGTGAGGATCATCGCCTGGGGGATGTAGAAATCAGAAGTGGTGCCCCCAATTTTTTTATGGCCCAAAAGGTCAAAATTGACCCAAATTAGGTAAAAATATAGAATGGTGATTCCAACTTGCATATTATGTAATAGTAAATTTATTTCCGCACTTATAGCTGTAAATTCAGAGAATTTGAATGTTGGAATCTGGGGTATTTTTGACCCCAGAAAGGACCAAAGGGTCAAATTGACCCAAATTAGGTGAAAACCATAGAATGGTGATTTCCCAACTTCATATTAATGTAATAGTATTTAATTTTCCGGCCTATATAGCTGTAAGCTGCTGTATATTTCAAGAAGACTTTGAATGTTGGAATCTGGGGTTATTTTTGACCCAAAAGGGGCCAAAAAGGGGTCAAAACTTGACCGCAAATAAGTAAAACAATCAATAAATGGGTGATGTATTTAATTCCATCTTAATTTTAAACTGTAATTTTAATAAAAAAAATCCCCCCCACCCCCCTTTCTAATAGCAAAGATTCCAGAAGAAAATGGATGTTGAATTCGGGTCAAATTTGACTCCAGAATGGTGAAAAGGCCTTAAAATTGACCCAAATCAGGTAAAATCATAGAATGGTGTGATGGTTTCACTTTAATAACAACTGTTTAGAATGTAACAGTTGAGTATTATCATTTTCCCTTTCCTTCACTCCTA
>JAMKCH010052484.1:0-15750 GCA_023653785.1 Ophioderma brevispina
GTGAGAGTTCAACTGGTTACGATCATGGACCATGCTTTCGTGCAAGAATCTCACACCCAAAATGGTAGCAAACTGGATGCAAGCAGCAGTCTTCGTCTTCAAATCCGTAACATTTCTAAATCGCAATCACAAACCACAAAGGTAGGCGACACTAGCGATCCGAGGACCGCAATCATTTTTTTTTTCACTCTTCTCATTTAGCAAATCACTGATAGTGCCTTTAAAGGTGCTTGTCTGATTTTGTCCATAGTTTTTTTCTATTTGATATGTGAGCCTGGCATTAATACACGCTGACCATCAAGTACCGTGGGAACACACTTGCGGTTTTGATGCTAGACACGATAATGCATAGTGCAACGCCCTATTCGCTACTGTGCTCATATTGGTGGTTAACCATTAAAATGGTAGTTTTTTGTCTGTATCTTGAGAACGAAATGGATTTGAAAGCTGAAATTTCAGGACGACAATGAGAAAAAAATTATGGCTTCATCTGATATCAAAATTTCTACTACTTCTGGGTAAATCAGGGGGTCCCAAAGACGATCGGAACAAGCACCTTTAAGTAGTTAAAGGAATTATGTACATTTGTTTTGTTCATAATGTAATATAATAAATTTTCAACTTTTGTATTATCCTCTCATTATCTCTGCTATTATCCCTTCAGTCAAAAATCTGTAACATTGCTTTATGCATTGTTCAATTGACGACATACATCAAATTATACATAAAAAAATGTAGAGCGTATAAAATGTAAAACGCAAAATTTGTGTGCAGACTATCATTATATAAGATGCAATATAGACATGTATTATTGAATCACACCACATAAATACCAACATTGGTAATAACATAATACAAAGGCAGACCTGTGTTTTAAAAAGTGGTTACATGTACATTATTAATTATACCGTTGTTCATGCAATACGAAAAGATATCAATGGTTTTGGTGCCATACCAAACGAGGCCGCAGGCCAACTGTGGTATGGCACCAAAACCATTGATATTTTTCGTATTGCATAAGAACAGGGGGTAACAAATTTATCATTCAGTAGACATGAATTTACTAACAATATTATTAAAACAAACTGAGCCTCATTTTAATTTCATTTAAATTCTTAGCCTAATGCTAACTTTTTACCCATGCCTTTCTATTTAGTTCTTATGGAGGCGAGAGCAGTGCGAATACGCTTGCAGTTGCACGCACTGTATCGCATGGCGCTTTCACAGATACTAGATTACACTCCGGCCGTCTCTCTTTATGTAAACTGAGTGCGCGCTTGATACTGATAAAGCGCTGTATGATAAGAGCTATATTACTCAGGAGAGCAGAGCAATACGGAAAAATCTCAAAGGGCTATCAACCAATGAACATTACAGTATTCATGTCTAATGAATGATAATATTGTATATGTTGTAGTAAAGCTACAGTGCATTTTTTAAAGAAACAAAATTATTGTGCATAGTAAAATGAAAAAAAAAAATCAAAATCTGTGCAAAAAGTGCAAGGTTTTGCTGTTTCACTTTTAAATTCAATAATCAATCCATTTGGTCACCAAAAAAACCAGATTGTTATACAGCAAAGTAGAACAAAAAAATCACAGAATGCCAAATGGTCGGGACTGAAGAACAGGTGTTTTCTGTTGCCTAAGGGGTGTTCAATTCAAAGCAGTTTGAGCGGGAGGGGGCAGTCAATGTTGGGAGTAAATTTTCTGAAATCTAAAAAATGACTGCTTCTCCCTTAGATAAGATATGCTCAGGCCTTAGCTTAAAGCAATACCAAGTACATTTTTAAGAGTGCAGCCCCAATTTTCAAATTTGAAATGTTTGCACAATAGTGTGGTAATTTGTCTAGCAAACGTTACCTGCAAATGGCAGCTCAAAAGGCGTATTTGTCATAAAAGAAGCGATTTTTTTTTGTAATTAGAATCGGCATATCCAATTGTAATAACGGCAGAGATGGAACGCAAATTTTCTGTCCGTCCATTGACAAATAGTGCCACCTCACGAAAATGACCTCTAACTTAACCAAACTATGAACACTAAGGGCTAAGAAAGACACATACTTGGCGCAAAAAATTTTCCCAGTTATTCATATAAAGGATGGTACAGCAGCAGGGGGAATTATTATCGGAGATTTTCGATATAATGATTCTACTTACAAAGTTCCTTCTTTTGCTGATTACATACACAAGTACGAGCTTCACCATTCACAGGTAGAGTTTACTAGCAATTATTAACATACAACTGATGCAAAAATCTCAAAATTTTTAGAAAATTGGGGTGCACCTCAAAAAATGTGCTGGTTTTGCTTGACCTATTTCAACAAACTTGCCTGCAAGCCTGTTTTGTTCAGTTTCTGTGTATAACCCCATGACTTTGCAACTTGTCGACATCAATAACTACTTGCCCGCTACATTAACAACTAGAACTGGGTGGAGGGATAGTGTTAATTCAGCCCTTGATACGCTGATGATGTACAAATATGCATCGACCATGACCAGTGTCTATGGTGTTCACACAATTTTGTTTGGGATAAGTGGTCCTTTGGGTTCAACATTTCATTTTGACAATTATCTCCTTAATATATTCCAGATCCAAATAGTTCTTGTAAGCAATTTGCTCCGACATACTGCTAAATGAAGAGAATTAATCCATAGAGTCTCTTCTTTGCCGGAATTCATACTTTATATTGTAACAGAATAGACAACACTCGGGCCCTGGCAGCCAGTGGCGGACTTTACACGAGTCCACAGTGACAGCACTGCTGACAGGGTCCCTCCTAAAATAATTGCTCTCAGGGCCCCCTCAACACCCCCCCTGTTTGCACTAAAGAGGCGACATTGTGTCCTTCATGACCCTAAAGGTCCCACCTTAACTGCTACAGGGCCCTTTTCCTAAATTCCACCACTGGCTGCATCCATTTCAGCATGTTTAATTTCGGCAACTTGTAGAACATTAGTGGCCCATCAATGCCCATAATTTCAAATTTTTACACATCACTTTTAACGCGGCAGCAATGCAGCGAGTCACCCAGAGGTGTGTCAGTGAATAGTCTATATTTTAACCCTGATTTATAAGTTAGAATTAAACATGTAATTAGTGGAGTCAGCTAGTTTGAATCACTCATGGATGCATTGGATTTATGATGATGCCCTTTCACTGTGGTACATTGTCTCCATATAACCAGTTATTTCGACAGACCCTCTATTTCAGCCTTTTACATACCAAATGGGGGCTACAATTTTCCACACTAAACACATATTAATCCTGGATCCATATTTCCTTAAAAAAAAATAGGTAGGCTCTTTTGACATTCATAAAAGCAAGGATTAAAGACAAGAAGAGGTTATTCTACCTTAACCCCTCACCTAGACTTGGGTTACTTCTAGCCCGGATTCGCTCAGGTATATTTCCCATTTACAGAATTCTTTCAGCAAAATGTTGACTCATCAGCAAAGATTGGTATATTGTAAAATAGGTGCAGATGGAAGTTTTATGAAATAAAATATTTTGTTACTTATTACTTCCCAGCTAATATAATTTGGGCATATATCACACAGCATTTTGAACAATGTTGTAATGATATTGGTCTCCCCACAATGAAAATTGCTGACACATTTCAAAAATTTAAGCTTAGACCCCAAAAAGGTAATTGCAGCATGTCCAAATACCCCAAAACACAAATTATATCATAGATTTTTTTTTTTGTAAATTTTGATAATGCTTTTCATGGGACGATTAGATAGCAGGCAAATCGTTTTTGTTTCTTTTTTACTTGTTTGTTGTCCAATAAACCACAAACCATTCTTGGTAGGTGTTTGACCATTGGCATAGGGGGCCAATTGGGGCGTGTGTCCCCCGCCCCCCCCAAAATGAACCCTTCGGTTCACTTTGAATTCCAGGTCCTTGCATTTGCAGTCCCCAATTGCCAGCAAAGTCAGCTTTAAGTTCAAGGTAAAGCATGCGACGTCAATTTTACCCAATTGTGGTCAGAATTAGCCCTCAGAAGCATTTAAAGCATAATAAACCCTAATATTTTTGGGCTTCAACCCCCTGGACCCCATCAGGAGCCCTAAGCAGGCTCCTGGCCCTACCTGTTTTCGGTCGGTTCAGAAGCGACGCGGTCACTCACATCAAAATCTTAGCTACGCCACGTGTTTTCTACAACTGATCAATTGCCAATTGATAAAATTTGTACCTCAAAAAAAATCTCCCCCTGTTCCCTTTCACAAGAAGTACTACTATCAGCTCCTGTATTTTGCAAAATCCGCTCACTGCACCTACCGAGGGATGTAAAAGACCCGGACCACCTGCAACAAGTGGTGAATTGGGCTAAAGGCAACCAAAAGCTAAACAATAAATAAAACTGAAATTGTAAGGAACTGAAAGGCAATTGCCTGAAAGCGTACTCTTGACCTACTGATTGCAGAGCTATTCCACAAACAAATGTAGCGGTGTTGATTCATGTAATCCATTTAGAGCGAGTTTTTGTTGTGCAAATTATACTGATGTAGCAGTACTATCATAACTTTGATAATTAGGTTGACCACTCTTGTGTTATGTATAAGAGTTTTAGTATTACAAGCAATTTACTGGCAGTTTACGCATTGTCATAAAATCTGAAATCGGTTATCTTCTTTGTCTGATCACGGATCATTAATGGATACCTGGGATCTCAATGTGATATCCATGTTATATATCGTCATATGACTGCAACAAGGTCATAAGTGCAATAGCTGCTATGTGATACATCTTGTGCTGCCAGTATTCGGATGACTCAATTTATCTTTCCTTTGAGTCACTGGCTCTTGGAATGGTTCTTCAGGTGACGTGTCGCTGAAGAACAATTTCAAGGGCCACTGACTGTCCAAAGACTTGGCCTAATAGTGTGTTTGAAAAATGGGAAATTTCTTGACAAATGGCACTAGTGCACTTATGAATTTGTTGCATTAACATGAGATATGTGGGGGGCTAACTAAGCTAAGTCAGGTGCTAGAGGAATTACACCGTTTATCAAACTACATAGAAGAATTTTGCCAAATAGAGCCACTGTGTTCAGCATCTCTGTATATTATATTGCTGAACCTCTCTTCAAAACCGTTTCTTTAGAGTCCGTAACTTTCCCCCCCCTTCCCCACTCTCATTCCCCAACTGTCTCACGCCTTGCCTTTCATTTAACTTTGACACAAGTTCTTTTTTCCATCATCCTCGCTCACAAATTAGCCCCCTGTGGCATTGCTGATTTCGTGCAACTTAAATAATCCGCCGGCCATGGCTGCTTTGATCTGGTCATCCCGTCCATCTGTTGTTTTGCGCGCTCCTCGCGAGTCCCTGTGGTCGCTGTAACACACACGCGGCCTTGTCGGCTGTGGATTTGGGTTGGCATGAGGTTAGCCAGGTGTTGTCGGAAGGTGCGGGTCAGTGTTGGAAGCCTGGGAGGAACTCCTCCACTTGCTGCATCACCTCTGGGTTGTACGCTGTTTCGGAGGATCCAGGTGTGAGGATTCTCGCTTCTTCACATTTCGGAAAGTATTTTCGGATCATGGCTGGCAGTAATACCAAATAAATGCCTGTGTGTATAACACTATATGTATGCCTGCAATTGATGATGCATCAAGGGATAAAGCCCGCTCCCAACTAATAAAGGATTTCTAAATTTGACACCCAGGGATTTGCTTATATTGTGCTGCTGGTTACCAAAGTTAATCAATATGAGAGCCTGGTACTCGCATAAAGAATTATAAACGGCCGTTTCCAAGTATCCATCTTGGAAAATTAGGAATGTTGTCCTAAAAATGTAAGAAACAAGAAAAATGACAAACTGGATGATATATACATTTATTATCTCAATCATACATGATAAAGCTTTACACAAGCAGCTGATAAGTTTACAATAGACATTGTGTGATCCCCATAATGCATCTGCTTTTGTGCCATTTCCATCCGGGAACTACTAGAGTTCAGCTTTAGACAGCAACCTCTAAAAACTACAATACAAAGTTTCCTTTCATGTGACGCATGAAGTTAATCTTACAAACAATGTAGAAGAATATCAAAGGAACAAAACAATTTGTTGAAATTTATGACAATATGTGGCATTTTCGATCATAAGCGTGCCCTACTTGTCACTCCGGTACGATTACCACACTATAGTGCAACATCGATTTAAGTTTTAGTATTAAAACATTACCGCTCTTAACCATGTTTGAGACGGACTGAGACGGTACAAGTTCCAGATAGAAATTGGCACAAAACGAGATGCATTATGGGGATCGTGCAAATTGCCATTGATCTTGTTTTGTAGACCCAATTCAGCCAATGAATTCATTGTTAAATGCAAAATCTAACAGCTACAACAATGCTGTAGCTGGCATCTTCCACACTAGAGGAAGCCATTCAGTAAACCATGCTGGTTGTTATTAATTCAAATAAAGTTCAACCATATATGAGATTCTAGCTGATATCAGGCCCCAGGCAGGATATATATTCAACTCAGTATCATGGCGGTGATGTCATGTCATTGTTTTATAATTAATGTATTAAGTATTACAAACAACTTTTGCCGGCTCTGATTGCATGGCGTGCGCTGTAGGTGCTCATATTGCAATTTACAGGCCACTTCAGGCACAGATTTTAATTCATTATTTTAGAGTTGGAGACTTTGTAATGCAGAATATCGGAAAAAAAAGTGAATAGCTGCTTAGGTGAGAGTTCCAACTGGTTACGATCATGGACCATGCTTTCGTGCAAGAATCTCACACCAAAATGGTAGCAAACTGGATGCAAGCAGCAAGAGCAGTCTTCGTCTTCAAATCCGTAACATTTCTAAATCGCAATCACAAACCACAACGGTAGGCGACACACTAGCGATCCGAGGACCGCAATCATTTTTTTTTTCACCTTCTCATTTAGCAAATCACTGATCTAGTGCCTTTAAAGGTGCTTGTCTGATTTTGTCCATAGTTTTTTCTATTTGATAGGTGAGCCTGGACATAATACCGATGACCATCAAGTACCGTGGGAACACAATTGCGGTTTTGATGATGCTAGCCACGATAATGCATAGTGCAACGCCCTATCACTACTGTGCTATATTGTGGTTAACCATAAAATGGTTTAGTTGTTTGTCTGTATCTTGGAGGTGGGTGCCGAAATGGATTGAACGCTGAATTCAGGACGACATGAGAAAATATGGTCTTTTCATCTGATATCAAATTTCTCTACTTTGGGTAAATCAGGGGGGTCCAGACGATCGAAGAATGCACCTTTAAGTAGTTAAGGAATTATGTACATTTGTTTTGTTCATAATGTATTATAATAAATTTTCAACTTTTATATCCTCTCATTATCTCTGCTATTATCCCTTCAGTCAAAAATCTGTAAGCTGTTATTTTTGCGGTAATTTTCAAATTTTTAAAAAAAAACATCAAATTATACATAAAAAAAATGTAGAGCGTATAAATGTAAAACGTCAAAATTTGTGTGCAGGACTATCATTATATAAAGGCAATATAGACATGTATTAGTGAATCACACCACATAAATACCAACATTGGTAATAAATAATACAAAGCAGACCTGTGTTTTAAAAAGTGGTTACATGTACATTATTAATTATACCGTTGTTCATGCAATACGAAAAGAATCAATGGTTTGGGGCAATACCAAACGATTCGGCCGCCAGGCCAATGTGGATGCAACCAAAAACCATTGATAATTTATTTTCGTATGCATAAGAACAGGGGGTAACAAATTTATCCAGTCAGTAGACATGATTTACTAACAATATTATTAAAACAAACTGAGCCTCTTTTAATTCATTTAAATCTTAGCCTAATGCTAACTTTTTACCCATGCCTTTCTATTTAGTTCTTATGGAGGCGAGCGCATGTGCGATTACGCTTGCAGTTGCACGCACTGTATCGCATGGCGCTTTCACAGATACTAGATTAACGTCCGGCCGTCTCCTGTATGTAAACCGAGTGCGCGCTTGTACTGATTAAAGCGCTCGTGTATGCTAAGAGCGATATTACTCAGGAGAGCAGAGCAATACGGAAAAATATCAAAGGGCTATAAACAAATGAACATTACAGTATTCATGTCTAATGAATGATAATATTGTATATGTTGTAGTAAAGCTACAGTGCATTTTTTAAAGAAACAAAATTATTGTGCATAGTAAATGAAAAAAAAAAATCAAAATCTGTGCAAAAAGTGCAAGGTTTTGCTGTTTCACTTTTAAATTCAATAATCAATCCATTTGGTCACCAAAAAAACCAGATTGTTATACAGCAAAGTAGAACAAAAAAATCACAGAATGCCAAATGGTCGGGACTGAAGAACAGGTGTTTTCTGTTGCCTAAGGGGTGTTCAATTCAAAGCAGTTTGAGCGGGAGGGGGCAGTCAATGTTGGGAGTAAATTTTCTGAAAATCTAAAAAATGACTGCTTCTCCCTTAGATAAGATATGCTCAGGCCTTAGCTTAAAGCAATACCAAGTACATTTTTAAGAGTGCAGCCCCAATTTTCAAATTTGAAATGTTTGCACAATAGTGTGGTAATTTGTCTAGCAAACGTTACCTGCAAATGGCAGCTCAAAAGGCGTATTTGTCATAAAAGAAGCGATTTTTTTTTGTAATTAGAATCGGCATATCCAATTGTAATAACGGCAGAGATGGAACGCAAATTTTCTGTCCGTCCATTGACAAATAGTGCCACCTCACGAAAATGACCTCTAACTTAACCAAACTATGAACACTAAGGGCTAAGAAAGACACATACTTGGCGCAAAAAATTTTCCCAGTTATTCATATAAAGGATGGTACAGCAGCAGGGGGAATTATTATCGGAGATTTTCGATATAATGATTCTACTTACAAAGTTCCTTCTTTTGCTGATTACATACACAAGTACGAGCTTCACCATTCACAGGTAGAGTTTACTAGCAATTATTAACATACAACTGATGCAAAAATCTCAAAATTTTTAGAAAATTGGGGTGCACCTCAAAAAATGTGCTGGTTTTGCTTGACCTATTTCAACAAACTTGCCTGCAAGCCTGTTTTGTTCAGTTTCTGTGTATAACCCCATGACTTTGCAACTTGTCGACATCAATAACTACTTGCCCGCTACATTAACAACTAGAACTGGGTGGAGGGATAGTGTTAAATTCAAGGCCCTGGATACGTGATGATGTAACTAAATATGCAGCGACCATGACCAGTGTATAGGGTGTTCACCACTTTTGTTTGGATAAGTGGTCACTTTGGGGTTCAACATGTCATTTGACAAGTATCTCATGAATGAGATCACAGATCCAAAAGATTCTTGAATCAATTTGCTCCGAACATTACTGCTAAAATGAAGAGAATTAATCCATAGAGCTCTTCTTTGCCGGAATTCATACGTTTATATTGTTAAAACAGAATAGACACACTCGGGCTCAGCCAGTGGGGATTTAAGAGTCACAGTTGTCAGCAAGATGCTGACAGGGGCCCTCCTAAATTCCTCTCAGGGCCCCTCAAAACACCACCCGTTGCACTAAAGAGCGACATTGTGTCACTTCATGACCCTAAAGGGTCCCACCGTAAGCTGATGACAGGGCCCTTTCCTTAAATCCACCAATGGCGGCAGCCATTTAAAGCAATGTTTAATTTCGGCAAATTTGTAGAACATTAGTGTGCCCATCAATGCCCATATTTCAAATTTTGACAACAACAATTTTACGCGGCAGCAATTGCATCGAGTCACCCAGAGTGTGCAGTGAATAGTCTATATTTGACCCTGATTATAAGTTGAATTAAACATGTAATTAGTGGAGTCAGCTATGGAGTTGAAATCACTCATGGATGCAGGGATTTATGCCATTTCACTGTGGTACATTGTCTCCAGATAACATTTATTGACACCCTATATTTGCCAGCCTTTTACATACCCAAATGGTGCATAAAATTTTCCACTAAACACATATTTTCTGGAGCCCATATTTCCTTGAAAAAAAAAAATAGGTAGCTCTTTGACATATAAAAGCCATGATTAAAGACAAGAAGGAGGTATTTAACCTTAACCCCCACATAGACTTGGGTTACTTCTCAGCCCGGATTCGCTCAGGGTATATTTCCCATTTACAGAATTCTGTCAGCAAAATGTGACTCATCAGCAAGAATTGGTATTAATGTAAAATAGGTGCAGATGGAATATTTAATGAAATAAAATTATTTGTTACTGATTTACTTCCATTGTAATAAATTGCCAGTATATAAACCACAGGCCTTTGAACAATTTTGTAATGATATTGGTCCCCCCACAATGAAAAATTGATGGACACAATTTCAAAAATGGAAGCTTTGAGTACCCCAAAAAAAGGATAAGCAGCAGGTCCAAATACCCCCAAAAACACAAAATTATATCAATAGATTTTTTTTTGTAAATTTATAATGGCTTTTCTATGGGACGATAGATAGCAGGCAATACGTTTGGTTTGGTTTTCTTTTTTACTTGTTTGTCCAATAAACCTACAAAACATTCTTGGTAAGGTGTTTGACCAGTGGCATAGGGGGCATGGGGGGGCTGTGTGGCCCCCCCCCCCAAAATGACCCTTCGGTTCACGTGAATTCAGGGTCATTGCATTTGCAGGCCAGATTGCCAGCAAAAGTTACAGTTTAAAGTTCAATGGTAAGCATGCGACAAGTCAATTTTACCAATTGTGCAAGAATTAGCCCTCAGAAGACATTTTTAAAGCATAATAAAACCCTAATTTTGGGCTTCACCCCTGGACCCAATCAGGAGCCCTAAGGCAGGCTCCTGGCCCTACCTGTTTTCGGTCTGGTTCAGAAGCGACGTGAGTTCTACTCAACATCAAAATCTAGCTACGCACTGTGTTCTACAACTGTCAGTGCAAATTGAGAGAAAATTTGTATCCTCAAAAAAAATCTCCCTGTTCCCTTTCACAAGAAGTACTTACATCAGATTACGTATTTGCAAAAGCAGCTCACTGGCACCTCCCTCCAGATGTAAAAGACTGAACGAACCTGCAAAAGTGAGTGAATTGGGCTAAAGGCAACCAAATCGGCTTAAAAATAAATTAAAAACGGAAATTTTAGTAACTGAAAGGCAATTGCCTGAAAGCTTACATCTTTGACCTACTGATTTGCAGATCTATTCCACAAACAAATGTACGGTGTTGGATTCATGTAATCCAATTTATAGCGAGTTTTGTTTTGCAAAAATTATACTATGTAAGCGTACTATTCATAACTTGAAATTAGGTTGACCACTCTTGTTGTTATGTATAAGAGTTTAGATACAGCTAAATTTACGGCAGCAGTTTACAGCATTTTGTCATAAAATCTGAAATCGGTTATCTTCTTTGTCTGATCAGGATATGTAGTGCTACCTGGGATCTCAATGTTGATATCCATGTTATATATCGTCATATGACTGCAACAAGGTCATAAGTGCAATAGCTGGCTATTGCTGATAAATCGTGTGCTGCCATGTGTGAGGATGAGCTCAATTTATCTTTCATTGAGTTAGTGGCTCTTGGAATGGTTCTACAGGCTACTATGTCACCTGAAGAACAATTTCAAGAGCCGTGACCAAAGACTGGCATAATAGTGTGTTGATGGGAATTTCTGACAAATGGCAGCTATTGCACTTTGAATTTTGTTGCATTAAACATGAAGATATGTGGGGTAAAAACGGTAAATAAGCTAAGGCAAGGTGCTAGAGGAAATTACACAGTTTACAAACTAAATAGAAGAAATTTTGCCAAAATAGAGCCACATGTTGTCAGCATCTCTGGTATATTATATTGCGTACCTCTGACGTTGTCTTGAGAGTCCGTACTTCCCCCTTCCCCACGCTCAATTCCCCAACTGTTCTCACGCCTGCCTTTCATTTTAACTTTGGACAACAAGTTCTTTTTCCAATTTCAATCCTCGCTCACAAAATAGCCCACTGGGGCATTGCTGATGTCGGCAACTTAAATCCGGCCATGGCTGCTTTGATCTGGTATCCCGGCAATCTGTTGTTTGCGACGCTCTCCGAGTCCCTGTTGTCGCTTGTTGGGTTAACACACACGGGCGGCTGGTCGGGCTGTGGTATTTGGGTGGGCATGAGGTTAAGCCAGGTGTTGCGGAAGGTGCGGGTCAGTGTTGGAAGCCTGGGAGGAACTCGCCAATTGCTGCATCACCTCTGGGTTGTACGCTGTTTCGGAGGAGGGGGATGGGATCCAGGTGGAGGCATTCTCGGCTTCTTCATCATTATCTGGACCCTATGCATATTGGAGAAGAATAAATATAAAAGTGTGCATATATGTCAAGTTTTTGGTTTTATTAGAATGGTCAGCATACATCACGGAGTGAAAAATTATGTACACAGCTTTGGTTTAAAAAATTTCTTTTGTAGTTAGTTCTGACATAATTTGATCTATGACCATTGCACACAAGTGAAAAATACACGTACATGGAGCTATCCGTCGACGTCGCTGAACCAGACACTCACATGTCACAGTTATAATTGTCATAAATCATTATATAAAACTTCAGTAGTAGACTGTAAACCAAATGTACACACATCAGTTTGATCAGAACTGCTTGCTCAAATAATGCCATAAATTATACAGTGTGAGTCAATTATAAACCCACATTCAGAATAAAAATAAATTAAAAAGTACGGATTTTTTGCTCATCAAATGTTGAATGGGTAAAGAGGAGAGGGATAATAAATAGGCTTTCAGAAAACGTTTATGGTGTTGTAATTTGAACTTCGGAGGAAGGAAGTTATGCCTGTTACTGAGGAGACTTAAAAATCCTGTTTTGGCTGATTTTGAGCCAAACAAGATGATCGTTTACATAGAGTAGCATGGTTTCAGCAGTATTTAAAAATAAAAACATTTAAACCAAATTATTGTTAAAAAATAGAAGGAATGAAGGTGAAAGTGGGAATTATTGAAGGATTATAAAAACAATATCCCGGGGATATTACAAAAGAAAATGCTGAGTGAAAAAATGTTCAAATTTCCCAATACGAAAGTCAAGATAGCTGGGGTAAGACCAAAGTTTACTTCGGTTTTCAGCAGATTTTATGGTTTAACCTACAACGAAACTTGGGAGCCAAAGTGAAACATAGGTGGTTTGGTATTCCGGTTGAAAAACAGTCTTATGTGAATTTTAGTTTTAATTCAATTTACAGAAAACTTCAGCTTTATTTCTTCTCGCAATTTATGGACGATGAGTATACTGTGTCAAATAATTACCGTAGAGATGTAAAACAAAATCTCTGAAACAGTTTCATATGTTCATGAACTGCGACCATTGCTATGGAGTATTTTTCCAAAAATACGATATATGATTGAACAACGGTAATTTAATTGTTTGAAGATATTTTACTTTAATTTGTTACACAAGTGACCGTTTTATTAAAATGATATGTTTCTGTGGAGAAGAAATCGATACATCTGAAATTGCATGTGTTGAATGGTATTTGCTAAAGGTGTTATGGTATACGTCGGTGTCAGACTCTACGCATTGTATGGTAAAAAGCGGCCCCCCCCCCAAAACAGTATTTTTTGGCTCTGCCGCAAAATGGCATAGTTTCT
The DNA here is from genome assembly GCA_023653785.1 of Ophioderma brevispina. Classification (NCBI taxonomy): domain Eukaryota; kingdom Metazoa; phylum Echinodermata; class Ophiuroidea; order Amphilepidida; family Ophiodermatidae; genus Ophioderma; species Ophioderma brevispina. Next base: position 13,599 of record JAMKCH010052484.1, read on the forward strand.
CATACCAGAAGTCGAAAAGACACCAAATTAAAAATCTTATGCTAGCATGGTTTATCCCTGATAAACAACCAAAGCAACATTCAAGCAAAAATAATGTTTAACCTTTGAATAAAAATATTTCCTGATGTAGGGTTTTTATGACTCACACTGTACGATCTACAAAAATAAAACAAACACAATAACTACACTTGATATTTGATTATCAATGAGGAAAGCAAACACAAAATGTAAAAAAAATCCAAAACTATTGTTTTATCTATCTATAAGGATTAGCATGCTTACCTTGACGTAGATGATAACTAATTTGCATTTCGAAGGAAAAGGAGCCAGCTCTCAGATATGATACCTAATTCATAAACAATAAATCACCAACCCAAACCGGCAACCCGACCCCTGCAAAGCAGGTCGGGCAACCCCGCACTATACTCGCCCTTTTAATTCTACAACACCCACCCCAAGAGAAGAGATTCTTCTAACAGAGGGATGGCGAGGGCGGGCATATACGTCAGGTAAGCATGCTATCTTATAGATAGATTAAAACCAAATAGTTTTGGATATCTATCGCGGATTACTGCTACCGTGAGCGGAGATAAACTAATTTGCATATCGTACGCTCAGTAAAGACTAGCCCCGCTAATAAAGGCGGGGGTGAGAGAACTCGTCCGTGACGTAAATAGTGCTAAGGTTTGAGGTATTTCCCGAACACGGGAACAACAGACTACGAAGGCAGTCGTAGCTAGGCCTACAAACCCCAAAAGGCCTGCAAAAAGACAGCCCCTAGGCAACTACATCGCATAGGCCTCGGCGGCGCCTAGGCTAATTGCTACAAAATAAACACTCACCGTATTGGCTATCTTTTAGCAGCACCACCTAAGCAGGACAGCGATGAGAAAAGCATGGTCTCCCGAGACCAAGGTTCCTTCAGTAGGCGTTGATGTGGAAAAGTATAGGGGTTCGCACGACGCCGCTCTGTTACAGCGTTTAAGCGAACTCCCCTTTGAAAAGCCCAGGAGGCCGACATTGACATAGTAGAATGGGTGACGTGGATACCCGGGTAGCAGGGCCCCCGACCTTTCAATAACTTCCACCAACCAACCCCCAAGCGTGCTTTTTGCGATGCCCTATAGAGCTTTGGGTGGTTACAAAAAGGTGTTGCGTGTCGCACGACAGCTCTTGTACGCTCAAGATACCAACGTAAGGCACGAACTGGGCACCATACCTTGTCGGACTTTGAGGAGAAGATCTCGGGATGTGTATAACTCAAAGGTTTGCGAGAAAAGTAACCCTTTCATTTTTGCCAGAAAACCCACTCTAAAATAAAGGATTACCCCATGCCGCGAAAACACCGCATTGATCGCCTATCGCAGCGCATGAACTCCGAGTCAGGCATCTTCGCCCAGAAGCTCGGCAACGAGAAAGACGTTTTAAGGGTGGTAAGATCCCTGAGCGACGCGACGAAAGCGGTCAACGGGAGCAATTGAGGTAGTCAAGGACCTTGGTCAAGCTCCAAGGAGTGACCATAGGCTGGAATGATGTCTAGTATTGGCCCATACCGTCCAAGAGAAGATTAATCCTCGGGTTATCACTGAGAGACGACCATCGGAAAAACCTCGGTGAATAGCTCTTATCGCGGATTTATATCCGCGAACACCGCCCCCCCCCACCTATCCGCCTGTAAATTAAGGTCGAATCTACTTTTCAAGAACTCCGCAACCTTATTTACAGGGGCAAGAGTGGAAAAATCTCGTTTTTGAACCACTCGAAATACGGTGTGAGACGGTAGAGTAAGTTTTGAGTGTCGATAGTCGTCGACCCCTGGCGACCAACGCTGCAGATTCTCTAGAAAATCCCTCCTCTTGGAGTTGATTTTCGATAACGGCCATGCAGTCAATTGGCAATTGGTCTACGTTGTGGAATCTGGCGTCGGGGCCTGGGATCTAGAGATCGGGAACCGGCGCGTTGAGAAGTCGAGGTGCCGAACCAAAGAGCTCCAGAAGGGTTGGAAAACAGAACTTCTGGGCCAATGCGGAGCTATATCAGAAACCGTTGCATTCGGACGTCGATATTTTGTACAGCACTTTGGGGAGCAGAGGAAGGGGGGAAAAGGCGTACGCCGTTATCCCCATCCAATCCATCAACAACGCATCCACGT